>SEYY01001004.1:33977-36477 GCA_009176605.1 Armadillidium nasatum
CACAACAGGATGAAGATTATCAACAAAATCATGCGGAAATCAACGAAGAACAGGGGGAGATATCGGAGGAAGAGTCATTGCCGGACACGGAGCTGACTCCAACGGTTTTACCGGAGGACGACAGTGATGAGGACGACGATGGTTTTTCATTTCAGCTTGCTGAAGAGGATCATCACTTGTTGGAGGAGTTGAGGAAGCGGCAGATAGAAGCTCAGGAAAAGATACATAAACTGACTGATGTCTATTATTCAACTTTATTGTCTGACTCATTCAGAGTTTTACAAGAATTTTTTGACACAACAATGGAAACAACTGCGCATTTTCGGGCAAACCCCGGATCAAACAGACCAGCCGATGTATCTAATGTTGCAGACATTAACACTACAAGAAATACCCAAACAGATCTAACAGTACCTCCGGAAGAAGAGGAGGAAGAAGAGGATCTGTTTAACCTGTTCAACACAACAATGAACGAATCATTTGAAGGTTTTTGTCCATTAGATTATTCGATAGAACAGGATTCATTCGAAGGATTTGTGCCTAAGGCTCTTTCCACCATAATGGAAGAACCTGATAAATATTATCAGCTGAATTTCAATGATGAGTTCAGCGATAAATCGAATGAATCATTTGAAGAATTTGATCCAGAGATGTTTTTCATTGAGGAACACTATATGGAAATGCAACTACCAGTGGAATCATCGTCAAGGGATGAAGAACGACAGATGGACATCACCTGCTTGACGGGGATGGATTCGCGAAAACCGGAGCCTTCACCACGACGACTACGATCGCAGGGAGAAGACCCACAGCATGACTACATCATGGAACATCCACTGGAATATAAAATTCGAAAAGAAAAGAAAAGAAAAGCTAAGTAAAACGTTCCAGTGATGATAAAGAGTGTCCGCGATTGAAGCAATAGAGTCGTGTTCAGTGTCGTGTAGTGTGATTATGATACAAAATGTAATATAATACAATACAATACATATTAAATTTGTAGAGTAGCTCTTGTTAATTAATAGCTCACTTGTTAACAATGTAATAATGAAGTAGTCATATTAATGTTAATAAATATTAATAAATAGAAATGGACTATATGATTAATTAACTTAAAATATAATTACTAAAGAGCATGTTATTATAGTAGTATATAGACTGTTAGTGTAATATTATATGGCATGTTAATAATATATATAAAATAATGTAAATAAAATATAATTACAATGTAAAGACACTAAAATTACTACTATAATAACTCTATTAAAAATTTGATTAATTAGAACTAACAATTTGATTTTTCTAAATCATAGAATTAATAGTAGTAAAAATTAGTATATATTAAATATATTTGCAAATTCTTTAATTGATTCATGAAATATTTTATTTTGAATTAAACATTAAATTAAATTAAATATTAATTGTCATGAGATAATGAAATAATTGCTTATATAAAGTTGAACAGTAAATTAATGTTGAATTGTTTTAATTGTATAAATTTATAAATGATTATTTCACATATTTTCATTTCTTTAATGTATATACTTTGATAACTATTTACAAATATCTATTTTTGTCTTTTTCTAGTTTGAAAATGAAGGAATCGAGGAGTGTGTTGATGCTGGGCACATCTGAAGTTGGTGTGCTGACGCATATGAAGGATCGTTTGCAGCGAGAATATGACATCCAACTATTTATTTCCTGCCATTCTGGCGCGAAATTGATGTCACTAGGGCAGCATCTCACACACTTTATTAAAACAAATGGGCCAGTAGACCAAATATATATATTTGGTTTAACTTGTTCCATTTGGAAAAAGGTTTCCTTAACTTCAGAGGACAAATCAATCCAGGTCATCACTTGGGATCCAGTATCCAATATGTCCCTTGTTCCTGTCCAAATGGATACCATCAATAGAATAGGTACAAAATTCAACCCCAATGTGATGGTATATTTTGTCATCCCTACCATGAAAGACATTGCTCCCTTCAACGAGGCCTTCCTCAATCGTCAAGGCCGTTGTGACCTAATACCATAACTCGGACAACATCCTCACCTCAAGAGAGCCTTTTTAACCTTAAAGGCTCGTGAGATGTTTGGTAAAACGGTCGAAATACAAAATAACCAATTTACTTGGTTTAATAAAAAGATCTTCACAATGAAATCGGTATTTGACAACTATTATAATGACAAGAACCAGACCAACCCTCATCATCAATTCTGGCTGGGAAGATCGGATAGATTGGATGCTTTGGATATGTGTTATGATGGTCTACATTACACAGAAACGCCTTTGACCAAATGTTCGCCATCTTGAGTCTAACCAACTTTAACCGACAGACTCAAGAACCTAGACCAGTTACAACCACTACAACTCCAACAACCACTACCACAACCTCAGTGATTGTTGAAGAGGGAGAGTCAATTCCTGGACCTTCAGGTATCCAAAAACGGATTGAATATCGTCCCAGTCAACCAAGGACGGTACCCTCTACTAAGA
>SEYY01001004.1:41477-55729 GCA_009176605.1 Armadillidium nasatum
GGTATTCAAACTTCTCCTGTTATTTATTTACTCTTTCAAGGAGGAATTCTACTTCTATTTTATTTATTTAATTTCTTCTAGGAGGAATTCTACTTCTCTTATTTACTCAATTTTTCAGGAGGTATTAAACTTCTCCTACTTATTTATTTAATTTTTTCCAGGAGGAATCCTACTTCTCCTTTTTATTTAATCTTTCAGGAGGTATTCTACTTCTCCTATTACTCTTCTCAGGAGGTATCCAACTTCTCCTGTTAATCTACTCTATCAACCCTTTTGTCAGGTTTCTCTCTTTATGGATTACAGTCAGTGAAATGACACCAGATTAATAAGGTCATTCGCTTAAGTACCTGGCTTCTTTAACTAAGATACTTTTAAAATATTGTAGCGTGAGAATTAATTACTAAATATTCTTTCTTTCTTTTCATATCAAATGAATTGATCTTACTATGCTCACACTACATTCATAAATGCCAATTCTTTTACTATAAGTTTCATTCATCAATTATTATTAAATATGCGTGAAGTTCAAAATCGTAACAATGGAGTGTCTTTCATTGTTACAGGGACGTTAAGGGTACTCTCATCTCATCCCGGTGCCCAATAGTTCGCCCAGTTCGCCCTCTTTCGCGATCATCTCCACGTAATTCTACACGGAGTAGGCTCTTCTTCACACACACAAAAAAAAAAAACAATTACAGACACACACCCTTTTTAAAAAAGAAAATTAATAATAACAGCAGCAGCCTCGGAGAAGCCCCGGGGGTGGCTTCCAAAATAGCCCCTCATCCACCCCTTCCCCTTTAACAACTTGGGAGTTGGTGCCACCAGGACTCTGCGGTCAGCTTGTCCTGATGCACAAACTATTTTTTTCATTAGTTTCTGCAACATTCGCATACTACACTCCAATTTCACTTTGTTGAAAATCACCTTTTTTTCTTCTTGAGCAAAACTCAGATGTTTGAGCATTCTGATAGCAAACCCTTTTCTGTTTCCTCCTACTATCTCAATTCTCAAATTTCTGCTAAAGGCTGTTGTGCATATGTGCGCAATAGAGGTGGACCGGATAGTAATTTTTTACTATCCGCGGATGCGGATGCGGTTGCGGATATTCAATTGCGGATATCCGCAGATGCGGATGCGGATAGTTTAATTTTTTAAGAGTTTTTGCCATTGATTCTTGGAATTTTAAATATAATATCCAGAATCTATGTTACCATAGATAACATCCCACCAACCTCTTTCCCCAACCTCCACCCATTTGGAAAAAAGGTATATATATATATATATATATATATATATATATATATATATATATATATATATATATATATATATATATATATATATATATATATATATATATATATATATATATATATATCTATCTATATCTATATCCTCTCCCAGGAAGGGTTTTCACCCTGTCAGTGGAACCAGCATCTTTCCCCATCTGCTTGAAGAAGTTCTCCCAGAGCCCTCCAAAAGATCAAGTTCTTCGGCTCGCCGGTCCCCATGCCGGTCCATGAGTCTTATCCAGCCTCTTCAGGTAGGGTTTTCACCCTTTCAGTAGGACCAGCATCGTTCTCAAACCAACCTCCAAACACTCTCTCCCAGGGGTCTTCAAAAGATTGCGCTTCTCCGAGCAATGGTTCCCAATGCTGGTTCTGGAGTAGTTACAAGCCGTTGACAGAGAAATCACAAGGCCGGATGGCTAGTCCTGTCGTCCTTGCATTTAGTTCTCTTCACATGATCCGATCCTGTCGTCGATTTTCAAAGCTCTTGTTTTTAAATTTCAAATTCTTAATGTTAAAGTTTAATATATATATATATATATAAATATATATATATATATATATATATATATATATATATATATATATATATATATATATATATATATATATATATATATATATATATATATATATATATATATATATATATATATATATATATATATATATATATATATATATATATATATATATATATATATATATATATATATATATATATATATATATATATATATATATATATATATATATATATATATATATATATATAACCAGTAATTCAGTATTACCTTCACACTTCACAGTTTCACATATTCCATTTGAAGTTAATAATTTGGTAAGTTATTTTTTTAGAAATAAAAGCTTTTGGGCTCTTTCAGGTGAAAGTTTGGTTCGCTTTTCGTCGTAAATGAGGCCTGCTCCACTGAAAAGACGCTCACTAGCAACACTAGTTGAAGGACATGCTAAATAAGTCCTTGCCAGCTCAGGCAAGAAAAGGGAAACTTTTGCAATTATCTCTCCACCAAACCAGTTGGTCTTTATCTGCCTCCAAACGTGGGAGTTTCAGATAATTTTCAATAATCGATATTGTATCCTTTGACACTTCTGACTGTGATTCTTCATCGCTGCTGGAAGCTAGAAGATCTTTCATTGATTTAGCAATGCTTAAGCTAACAGATTTTGTTTCTTTTGTATCTGAGAGCTTTTGCTTTTTCTTGAAAGGCGTTATTTTAGCTGTTTCTATCATCTCATCGCATAAGCATCCTAATTTGATTTTAACATTCTGAGAAACAAGTGGTTTAAAAAATTTTGTTTTGTACCTAGGAATCTAAAAAGGTTGCAATTGTATAAGCATCATCATTTTCCAGGTTTTCAAATCTGTCGTTCATCTCCTTCATTAATGTTTCAGTCATCCTTGAAACTCCCTTAGACTTAATAACATTTGTTAACACAACTTTCAATGTTGAAACAAGTGGTATCACATCTGACAAACATGATTCAGCTGAACTTATAGTCAGGGCCTCATTAATTTCGCTCATCCTCTCAAGCATATGCAAACTACTATTCCAAAGTGTTTGAATATCTTGCATGACAGAAAGTGGACGAACATTTAATCTTGTTTGTATTTTCTTCAGCTCATTTTGGGCTACAACGGAGTGATTGAAATGCGTAGCAATTAACCTACATTTGGTTATTAAATCGGATACACATTTTTGACTCATAATGGAATTTTTAACTACTATCTGAGTTTGGTGTGCAAAGCAATCTACATTTTTCACTCTTGCCAGAGAAAGTGCTTTTTTTATATTTGTGCCCGAATCCCTGACTACGCAGTGCACTTCATTTAATGAAATCTTCCATTTTGTCAGCATCTTTTCAAATACAGTTTCAAGATAGTCGCCTGTATGGCGTTCAGAAAGAGGTTCTGCGTTCAATAAAAAATTTTGTATAGTAATTTTTTACTATCCGCGGATGAGCATGCGGTTGCGGATATCCGCGGATGCGGATATTGGAAAAATGATGCGGATATCCGCAGTTGCGGATATCCGGTCCACCTCTAGTGCGCAACGATGTCGCTTGTTCTCGTGTCTCTAATCTGGAGTCTTCCTATCTCTCAAGTAGATATAAATAACGTAGTATCGTGGGTATGCATATCAAATAAATATAAATATCATGAGATCAATATCTAGATGATCATACTCATGCAATCTGTGCCAGACAGCCCTACTTTCATATATATATATATATATATATATATATATATATATATATATATATATATATATATATATATATATATATATATATATATATATATATATATATATATATATATATTTTATCACAAGGTTGCAATACTGAAACTTTTACTACAACCAATGTGAAAAAAACATTTCAAGACTCAATATCTAGGGCAGTTAGAGAAAGAAAGATTAATTACAAAAGAGAGAGAGCTCAAGCAGAACAGAAGAGCACTATGAATTATTAGGTTACAGCACACACACACACACAAAAAAAAAAGACTAAAGTTGATTATGAAGCATCAATATCAGGCAGTTTACATTTTAAAAGAACGTTAGAAGAAACATATGAACTTAAAAAGATTTTGGATAAAAACAGTCCTCGAGCCCAAAAAATTCACATTGCTATTGGTGAAATGATCGTGATTGATTCACTGCCTTTTTCGATTGTTGAAGATATTGCTTTCACTAGAAACTTAAAACTGCTCAAACCTAATTATGATCTGCGCTCCAGAAAGTATTTCTCTACTATTATTATTCCTGAAATGCATTCTAAAGTTTTGACCAAAATCGTAAAGAGAATTAATGAAGAGATCAATGTAAACTTCATAACAGACATTTAGACAAATAATGTTGATGCATCGTTTATCAGGCAATAAGTAACAAGTTTTTAATTATTAAGTTAAAACCTTATTAGTTATTACTTATTACCTTAGTGATACTTATGAAATTTTATTTTTATAAATACTTACAATTTATTACATAACATTATATCTATATTGTATTGATTCTATTCAATTTTATAGCATTTAACATATATCTATAAATAGTTCAAACTTCAAATATGACATTTTTTTTTAAATTTTTAAGCAACTAGATTAAAAATCATCTTTAAATATTTAATAGACAGTAAAAAATTCTGTTTCAGCTTAACAGCAAACTGCATTGATGAAAACTTGAGTCACTCATGGGTTGTCCTTCGAGTGAAGCCATTTTCGAATAAACATACCCCAAGTAATATATAACATGATTGAGGAAGTAGTGGATGACTATAAAATCACACCTTACAAAGTTCACATGCTGTTCACGACAATGCTGCAAACATGGACAAATGAGTTACAAATATTGTCTTTAACAGTCTTAGCGGTTTTCTTCACACCAACCAATTGGTTATTCATGATGCAATTTACAAACAGTGAATTATGAAAGATATAATTGCTAATTGCTGTCAAATAACAGGACATTTCAATAGATCACCATTAGTGTATGCTAAACTTGAAAAGCTCCAAAAGCAGCATAGTCCACCAAAGCGCAAATTGATTCAGGATGTGCCTACTCGATGGAATAGCACTTACTTTATATTTGAACCAAAAAATGCAATTGCCAACTACTGTGCAGAAATCCCAAATTTAACATTATTTAATGCCAACAACTGGGAATTAATTGGCAAATGCTCATATCTACTTCAAATTTTTCATCAGTCTACTGAAAGGTAATACAATGGAAGAAATATAAAATTTCTACTTTTATCAAAGTTAAATCAATAAAATGTTATATTGCTATTCAATATTTCGAAGACATTGGTTTGTTTCTAACTTTTTGTAATATTTATAATTTAAATTTACAAAAAGTTAGAAACAAACCAATGTATTCAAAATACTAAATAACATTTTATTGATTTTACTTTGATGCTTATTAATTTATTTCTTAATATATATTAATATCTAATATTTAAGTAACATTTAATTTCAAATGCTATTCAATTTGTTTTTCAGAATGAGTGCAAGGACAGCTAATGCATCAGAAATATTACTGCAAGTGAAAGTTTTGAAATATACCATAACCAAAGCAAGGCTCAGATTCAAGATTCTCTGGGTTAGGAAGACAATCGGTGCAATTTCAATATCAATGTATAGTAGATCTGCTAAATGAAGAAAATGAAAATTTAATAGTAGCAACCTTTTTAGAGCCGAGATACAAAAATACGCTTTTTATGAATTCAGAGGGAGGATCAAAAACTCCAATTCAATTCATAATTTTTTGGTCTGCACCTATAAACAAATGGATAAGGATTGACAGAATTATGAAGAAAATCCAGCTTCACCAACAAAGAACCTGAAACTGAAAATGTAAGAGAGGCTGAAGCCAGTCTTCAGGATCTTTTTTACTTTGACCCTTGCTTGGATGATTTATTATCATCAGAAGATTCAAATGTTGAAAATCAACCAACTGCAAACAAAAAAAAGCAAACTTTGTCAACAATTATCTTCATCTTCATCTACTCTGAAAATAGATCTGGAGAAATATTCTTCATTAGAACTAGCATCAATGGAGGTGTGCCACTCCTTTGGTGGAAAACAAACCTGAGTATGTTTCTTCAACTCGCAAAAATTGCAAATAAGATGCTTTCCTCTCCACTATCATTAACTGGGAGCAAAAGAATTCTTAGCATTTGGGAACATCTTCACTCCACACCGAAACTGACTTACTCCAGAAATTGAGAAAAAATTAATGTTATTGAACTTTAATTTACGTGTTTTAAATTTCAACTAATAAAATATTAAAATACTATTTGTAAAATTATAATAGTTGTGATCAGAGAAATAAAATGGTTCTGTACCTCTATTATTTTTTTTTTTTTTAAATTATATAAGTAATCTACCGTGGCTCAAACGGTAGGGTGATTGACTCATGTGCTTGAGGGCGCCGGTTCGATTCCTCTTGGGAATCCTCGGTACATACTACCTAGAAAAGTTCCTCTCCTCGAATGGGGCAATGCCCGTGAGATGTGAACTTTAAAAAAATTTTTTTTTTAAAAATCAACAAAAAAAAAAAAAAAAAAAAAATAATAATATATATATAATATATATATATATATATATATATATATATATATATATATATATATATATATATATATATATATATATATATATATATATATATATATATATATATATATATATTATATATTTGTTTGCAATAATAGTTGTATTTCCCCAAATTCAAGAACTTTTATGAAAATCTTTGAAATGAAGATCAGACCTACATTTCTTTATCTTAACATAATGGTATTTATATTTTAGTTATTTTACTTTTAAAATTTAATGAACTAAAAAGTATTAGAAAGTACTTGCTCGTGTGCGCGCGTGTGCGTGCGTGTGTGTGTGTGTATGTGTGTGTGTGTGTATATATATATATATATATATATATATATATATATATATATATATATATATATATATATATATATATATATATATATATATATATATATATATATATATATATATATATATATATATATATATATATATATATATATATATATATATATATATATATATATATATATATATATATATATATATATATATATATATATATATATATATATATATATATATATATATATATATATATATATATATATATATATATATATATATATATATATATATATATATATATATATATATATATATATATATATATATATATATATATATATATATATATATATATATATATATATATATATATATATATATATATATTTTTATTTTTTGTACTATGTTCATCAACATTATTTTCTTAAGTTTTAGGTCTTTCATTAACTACTTTCTTCCAAATCATAATCATAATTATTCACGTAGTTGAAAAATAAAATGTAAAAATATCCTCAGTGGTTAAAAATGTTCTTTTAAAAACAGTTAGTAAAACAATTTTATTACCTCTCTATATTAGTGTTAATCTTACACTGTTTATTACTAATACAGTAACTTTTATTTATAATAGTTTTTAATTATTTTAACTTTACTTTTTTTTTAACTTTCACATCACATAGTTAACTTTTTTATTTTAACTTTAAATATTTCAAATGCATAACACTATATCTTGAGTATTTTATTTTATTTAGTCACAGTACTAAATCCTTATTTTGGTTAACAATAGGGAAACTGTGTATCCTGAAGCTTCTATATAAATTAAATGATCTTAAAAGTTTACTTGTATTCTTATTTTACATATATATATATATATATATATATATATATATATATATATATATATATATATATATATATATATATATATATATATATATATATATATATATATATATATATATATATATATATATATATATATATAACCACTGAATGACAGGCATAGAGAAACACAGTTATTAATATTGAAGTATTACCAGATTTTTCCAAGGTACTTTTAACAGAGCTTTACCAATATAGTTTTTCCATACGAGGAATATTACAACTGCCAATCTTGGAAATTACTTTAACCCCTCAAGAACATAATGCATGAGCATTAAAATTTAAAAACTTTTTATCACTTACCGTCATCTATTATCCAGTCATCTTCCATACGATTTTGCCTTCTTTTTGCATATTCTTTTTCTTCTACTTCATCATAAACTTTCTTAATTTCTCCAACCTTTGAATTTGTAATAAAATATTAATTAGTTAAAAAACATTTTAAAGAAGTTTTTTTTACACTTTTCTACTTAATGTTACAGTCCCTATAATTTTATACTAATTTAACCTTAGAACAAATAATTTTAAATTTATTCTTCTTATACATTTGCACCATAGTTTGCAGTACCCTAATATAAATATATAGAAATAAAAAACATTTTTAATTTTTTTTTAAAGTTTGCACATTATTTTTATCTTACTAAAGCTTTCATAATTTATATAACAAAAACACATTGATCATTTCACTGAAATTTCATTTTTAAATTGTAAAAATATTCTTCTCAGTGGCACTGATTGTGCCTCATATATACATATAGGTATACCTCACTTAGTCTTGCTTCAATTAGTCCAGTTTCACTATAGTCTGGCTTATTAATATAATAATTTAAATTTTAAAATTAGTAATATTTTTATAATAAGTGAAAAACACAAGCATGATTTCCACTCAGAGAATATATTTTACAATAACTGCACAAGAGACACATTGTTTACTATTCAGTATTCAACTAGACACACTACATTCAATTTAAGTAATTTATCATTTTCAATTTTTAAAAATTACAATCACCCTTTTTTGTATGAAGAGAAGAGGAAATAGAAGAAATCAGTGAAAACATCAATATTGCAATTTTTTTGTAATAAAAAATGAAAACTTTAAATATTTTTTTGTTCAATTATACATTTAATAAAAACTTTAAAATTTATTTGTCATTTTATTATTCATTCGTATCATTTTATTATTCATTTCAAGCATGGGAATCATCATTAATATAGTACATTGATAGTTGAAAAAATGCTGACAAAAAAATTATTTGAACCAATTATCATTTTTCCTATATCTTTCCTTCCTTGAATAGTCCAATTTCAAACAGCCTGGGATGTTGCCGGAACCAATTAATCAGATTTGTGAGGTATATATATATATATATATATATATATATATATATATATATATATATATATATATATATATATATATATATATATATATATATATATATATATATATATATATATATATATATATATATAAGAAAATCCTACAATAAAATTTTCTCAAAGGTATCATCTTACCCTAGAAAATTTTCCTTGTTATGGTAATGTCTAAACCCAAAGGAATATATATATATATATTGCCTGATTAATCTCTGACTTAATTTCTAGTTGTGAAACCAAACAAATGTTGCGGAAGAACTGATGACAATTAATCCAATTTTTTAAGAGGCAATGCTTACAAGTGGAAGATCTTTACAGTGGTGCTTTAAACATCCACTAATACTGATAATCGCTAACACAGGATCTCAGACTTGGTAAATATAATAAGCAATTTCTTCAGTTGTCAATGAACTAGATCTACCTGCTGATTTTTTACAACTACTCTTCACCTTTAACTTAGCAATATATGATAACAATTCTAACACAACCATGGAATTTGAAATCCACAGGACAATATTCAAAAGAAAAAAATGTCCTTGTCAACTAGAAACACTGCCAACATTTCTGAGCCTTTGATGTTTTTTTTAGTCAACAGGACTTTCTGTCTGCCGCTATATATATATATATATATATATATATATATATATATATATATATATATATATATATATATATATATATATATATATATATATATATATATATATATATATATATATATATATTAGGGATGGAGCGATACCAAAATTTTTACTGATACCGATACCAAGACTTTCAAATTCACCGATACTGATACCAATTTTTAACTGTTAAGAATATATATATATATATATATATATATATATATATATATATATATATATATATATATATATATATATATATATATATATATATATATATATATATATATATATATATATCCAATCCAAGTAAGGCTCTAGGGGCCTGTCAGTGGGGCCAGCACTCACCTCCATCTAAATCTGTGAAATCCCTTGTGAATACTTTCCCCTCCCTAAATACTCACATCTCTCTAGCACAATCACCTCCTCGCCATGCACCTTCAGAACAAGCTCCTCTCCCTCCTCCTCCCTTCTAATTATTAACAGTTCTGTCTTTTCAACATTCACGATCAATTACACCTCTTTTCAGCAAAACTTCTTATCACCTCTCCTAACTTCTCTCTATCTTGGCTCCATATATATATATATATATATATATATATATATATATATATATATATATATATATATATATATATATATATATATATATATATATATATATATATATATATATATATATATATATATACTCTGGTGGGTAAAAACGAGAAACCTACTAATTTCCACCAGAGTTGGGTCAATACAGAACCTAATCGATAAACGACAACATTCCCCCATACACGGCTCTTGAAAGTGTGCAAGCCAAAAGAAGTTGGGAAAACAGAAAAAGGGAGTGTGTTCCAGACTTTATCAATTGAGTACATATAAGATTAGGCATAGCGGTTAAGTCTGGGATCAAACAGTTGAACAGAGAAAGGATAAGACTGTGTAGAAAATCGTGTTACACAAGCGTGTTCTAAATGGAGGAGAAAAGCAACGGAAGAGTTCAGAAGAGAAAGAGACTGGAGAGAATTAGTTAAAGACGAAAAGCCAGACTCCACCTTGTCAAGGAGAGCTGTGTGAGTGGAACAACCCCAGATGTATGAGGCGTATTCCAAACAGGGGAGAATAACACCCCTATAAAGAGAAAGCAATTGGATTGGCACAAAAAAAATCATGAATGTGCAACAGAACACCCAACCTCTTAGAAGCTTGTTTAGAAAGAGAAGTAATGTGATCCTTCCAAGAAAGACCACTAGAGATTATTAAGGACAGATGAAGGCTTGAGTTGCGTGTTTTAGAAGATGTCATAGTTTTGTAGTAGATAGTCTCGAGTAGAGATATGGAGGAACTGAATTTTGGAGGCATTGAAAAAGACTATGTTTTCTCTTCCTCAATTTGAAGTGCAAGAAAAATCAGAGGTCAGATATTCCAAGGCCAACATTCTAGCGTCAATTAAATGTTGCTGGGAGGGGCACCTTTCAAACTGAAAGGTGAAATGATGGGTGAGATCATCAGCATAGGATCGGATAGGTAATGAAGTAATAGAGAGGATTATTAATTAAAAGTTTAAAAACCTTTGGGGATAGGACACCACTATTAGCAGATTTAAAGGATGAATGGTGGTCGTCTACAACATCAGCTATAGAACGACCAAAAAAGAAAATCAAAGAGAAGAATAAATTCTGAAAGAGGAAAGTTTAGAAATCAAAGCTTTGTACCAGTCCCTATCGAAGGGATTCAAAATGTCCAGTGCGATAGCAAAAGATTCACCGAAATATCGTAGAGCGGAAGAGAAAGAGTCAGAGAGAATAGAAAGAGATCACCAGTAGAGCGTTTCTTATGGAAGTCATACTAGCGATCAGAGACAAGATTTGAAGAATTGAGATGCTTCTAATTGAGATTCGAAAACTTTAACAAGAACGGAGGTTAAAGAATGTGACAGCAGTTGGAGGGTCGAGAGGGGTTCCCTTTCTTCGGCACAGGCTGAATGAGCTCACGTTTCCAGCAAGAAGGGAATGTTGAAGCAAAAAGACAGAGACGAAGTAGTTTACCAAATCAGGGTACAAGCCCAGAATCACAAGTTTTGAGAACCTCATGAGGGATACCATCAGGACCATATACCTTCTTAGTGTTAAGCTCTGAGAGAGCAGAAAATTGTAGGCATAAATGAGATGGAAAAAGTTACAGTAGGAGTAGCAGCTCCGGAATAGTCTAAGGCTGAATTAGAGGCAAAAGTCTGAGCGAATAGTTCAGCTTTAGAAGAAGGCAAAATGGCATCGGAGGATATTTGAGGAGGGAAAGAGGAAGAAGCAAAATTAGTTACATTTTTTGCAAAATGCCAAGAAGGATGTGAAGAAGAACCAAAGTGATTATTGCATTTCAACGAAGAAAAGAGTTTTTGGTGTTGCAGAGGATAGATTTTGCACGATTCCGGGATGAAATATATATTGAATGAGTTTCTGGAGTTTGAAGACGACGGTAATCCATGAAGGCATCATCCCTATGGAGAATGGTACGAGAACAAGCAGAGTTAAACCAAAGTTCGTTAGGTTTAGTAGAAGGGAAAGAATATGGAATGTACGCCTCCATGAAAGGGAGTATCACTTTAGTAGCAATGATCTCTGCAAACTCAGAGGGTCCATTCCGAAAGTTTTGAGTTTCATCAACATTTTTATTTTTTTTTATTTTTATTTTTTTATTTTTATTTTTTCATAAAGGTAATGTACGAATAAGCGCTTGTAAATTTGGAACATGAGAAGGGAGTCGGGGGAAGGAGAAGTGGGAGCATAGACACTCCAATATAAAGCGAGGGTACACTAGATACCCTCTGAGAAGGCGAAACGCGAAAAGGAACCAACCAAAGGGCAACAGAGTGAAACGGAATGGTCTTAACCATACTGTCCCTCCCCGGTTTATGCCCAATGGAGGGTACTTGCATTGCTTTGGACGGCGCTACATCTCCCCCCCCACACACATATATTTATATATATATATATATATATATATATATATATATATATATATATATATATATATATATATATATATATATATATATATATATATATATATATATATATATATATATATATATATATATATATATATATATATATATATATATATAGTTACCATCTTAATATGTTACTAACGGATTAATTAAGGATTAAAATAAAAATAAAATATTTAAGAAAACAAACCAAATGGTAAGAAGTAAATGGCGTGAAAATAAATTGAAAAACAATTTTGTGCATTTGAAAAAATAAACTTCTAGTGGAAAGCAACATATCAATGTTCTGGAAACAAAATTATCGGGAAACGACGTTTCAAAATATTAGGTAATTTAACTTGAATAGCATATTATAATAATTTGAGTATGTATGTGGATTGTGGCATTTGTGGGACTGTGAGAAGAGAACATGTTGGTGAATGTAATGTTTGTATCCTGAAAGCTGAGCATGTGTTGATAAGAAAGGAGATTGAAAGGATAAGTGAGGATTTGACTGAGATAAAAAAGAATGAAAGGTCTGAGTCTTTGCAGCTAGAAGTAGGTAGGCTTAGCAAATGGGTATCAGAGTTAAGAAGAGAGGGAAGTGTTAGGAAGAAGGTGGTTGGTAGTGATTCAGATGAGACTAGGGGCTCATGTAGGCAAGAAGTAGAGAGGGGGCAGGCTAATGGTAGGGGTATGGGGGTAAGTAGACCTAGTGACTCGCCTAGGCAGGAATTCAAGAGGGGGAGGGCTATAGAGGCAGATAGGACTGCAGATAGATGGAGTGTTGTAGAGAATAGGAGTAATAAAATTAGGATCATGAGGGACCCTAGACCTGTGACCTGCAGAAATAGGTTTAGCTGTCTTTCTGATGGGGAGGAATCTGAAGTGTCCAGTTGTGATGTCGGGTTTCCCAAGAGGAAGACTGAGGCGTTCCTAATTGGAGACTCTCAGATACAATATTTTGATAGGACTTTTAGAAATACGGATAAAAGGAAACGAATGCGAGTATGTTATCCAGGTGCAAAAGTGAATGATATTGTGGACAGAATAGAGAGAGAGATTGCAGATACGAATGTGAATGCATGAGTGATTGTCCATGTTGGTACAAATGATATAGGTTATAGAAGGTCAGAGGAACTGATGGCAAGCTATAGGAATTTGATTGAAAGACTGAAAGTAAGTGGTAGGAAATGCTTAGTGTCAGGTATTTTACCTAGGTTGGGAGCAGGGCTAGAATGGAAAAGTAGGGCCTTTGGTGTAAATGAAAGGGTTAGGAATTTATGTTTAGCAGAGGATATTGGATTTTTAGATCACTGGGAAGAGTTTCAAGACAGGAATCTGTTTGCAAGAGATGGAGTGCATCTTAGTCGAGAGGGTGTGCAGCTTCTGAGTTGCAGGATGGAGAGATGTCTGCCAGGGAAACTAGGTAAGAATAGGGGTGAAGGGCATAATATAGGCACTGTTAGTTGTAGAGATGGTGATTTTAATATTGACGGTGGGATTGGTGGTGGTATGAATAAAATTAGAGGTGCCTTACAATATGGACCTATTAATAAAAATGGAGATATTACTAGAAATCAAGATATAAAGGATACATATAAGGACATGTTTAGTATGAAATGCTTTTACAAAAATGCTCAGAGTCTTAGAAACAAAAAAGATGAGTTGATTAGTTACATTATAAAGGA
>SEYY01001004.1:55829-78351 GCA_009176605.1 Armadillidium nasatum
TAATATTTTCAATGCTTATTTTGCATCAGTGTTTACTGATTAAAGGTTGGATAGCAGTTTAGAGAGTAATAGTTCTAGTATACATGTAATGAATAGGTGTACAACATTTCAAATTGAGTTAAATGAAATCGCATCCTTACTAGAACATATTGACCCAAATAAGGCAGCGGGTCCGGATGGTGGTGTATGGTAGAATTCTAAAAGAGGGGAGTAGCAGTATTGCAAAGGCACTGTATTTGATTTTTAAGCGATCTATTGCTTTTGGAGAGGTACCTGAGGACTGGAAAGCAGCATATGTGGTGCCCATATTTAAAAAAGGTAGTAAAGAAGATTTAGGGAACTATAGGCCAGTTAGTTTAACATCTCTGGTTGTGAAAATTTTGGAAAAGTTACTGAAAAGTCATATAGAGAAACATTTAGATGATAACAAGATACTATATAACTCCCAGCATGGCTTTAGAAAGGGTAGATCATGTCAGACAAATCTACTAGAATTTATGGAATATATTACTGAATGTATAGACAGGGGTGATCCAGTTGATGTCATATATTTTAGACTTTAGCAAGGCTTTTGATAAGGTACCCCATGTTAGGCTGATGCAAAAGTTGTCGCAGTATGGTATAGATGTAATGGTACACAAGGATTAAAGAGGGGTTACAGAACAGAAGGCAGGTGTATTACTTAATGGTAATAAGTCATTATGGGAAACGATCAAGAGTGGGGTACCACAAGGTTCTGTGCTGGGACCACTTTTGTTCCTTATATATATAAAAGATTTTGACAAAGGTCTTAAATGCAAGGTTTGTAAGTTTGCTGATGATACCAAAGTGGTTACCTCAGTAAGGAATAATGATGGATGCATAAAGCTTCAAGGTGATCTAGATAGGCTTCTTGGTTGGGCAGAGAGGTGGCAAATGAACTTTAATAGTAAAAAATGTAAAGTTCTTCATGTAGGTTACTCAAACGAAGGATTTAATTATGAAATGAATGGGGAGTGGCTTGAGACTGTGTACCAAGAAAAGGATTTAGGTGTGATTATTAGCAGTAATCTGAAGGTGGGTGATCAATGTTTGGAAGCAAGGAATAGAGCTAATAAGATGTTAGGTATAATTAATCGCAATGTAGTTTACAAGAGCAAAGAGGTTATAAGCAAGCTATATAATAGCTATGTTAGGCCAGCATTAGAGTATTGTGCACAGGTTTGGGCTCCTCATTTAAGAAAAGACATAGATATGCTGGAGAGAGTACAACGTCGAGCAACAAGGATGATTTCTGGCTTTGAAAATAAGAGCTATGAAGAGAGGTTGAAGGAGTTAGGAATGTTCTCAGTTGAAAGGAGATTTCTCAGAGGGGATATGATACAAGTTTACAAGATATTTGCATCTGACAGTAATACAGAGATTGAAAAATACTTCATAGTGGACCATGGAAGAGTAACTAGAGGACATAATAAGAAAATTAAAAAGAAGCCATGCCATCTCGATCTAAGAAAATACTCTTTCAGTAATAGAGTTGTTAATTTTTGGAAGGACTTGCCACAAGAGATTGTTGACTGTGATTCTCTTGTCAAATTTAAAAAGGGACTTGATAGATATATGGATGGTTTGGGTATTATATAGAATAATCTGACTAAGCCAAATTTTCAGGTATATATGAATTTTTGGATCAACAGATCAACCTATGACTAAGCCTAACGGCAGTTTTTGTAGTGGGTGATGGTTCATTGAGTATTGCATGTGTAATGGGGTTTAGTTTTACTTTTATCTATGCATGACTATGCATGAATGAACTGATAACTAGGATGGGATAGACCTAGTCTTTCGTGCATGTATAGTATTGTTATTGTTATTATTTGTTTGGACTGGGACAGTCTCGATAGGCCCTTGTGGCTTCTAACTGTCTCTATTTTCCTATGTTTCCTATGTTTATGGGAGCTAAATATCAATTATTATTTAGTTATGACTTGGATGTATGTTTGATGTTAAATCAGCTTTTCTTTCCTTTACAGATAGTAAATAATTTATAAAACCCTAAAGTTTAAAATAGGGAAGACTAGAAAATATTCAGTACAGGAAGATAGCCAGTATTCATTTAATTTGTCAATTTCATCTCCCTTGCAAGGGTAAGTTTAACATTACATATCCTTACATTAATAGGAGGGTTAGACATGTGAATATAACTATTGGGATGGGTTAATGTTTAGATTCATTTAACTTAATAACCATACCCTTTTAGGTACGAATTTAGGAGTCAGTTACAAATTGGGAACTCCTATTGGATTGGATTTGACTGGTGTTAAGGCCGGATGAGTAGTGTGAGATTCCATAGCCCAAAATTATTTTAACTCAATCGCAATTGAGCAGACAAGAGAACCAAACGAGCTCCTCTGGCAAATCACTAGTTAAGTACATATACCACTCATTCATAAATAACTTGTATGTCACATAATTAAGCCTCTACACAAATATTCATATTTGTGTATTTGATATCATTCTTATTAATTCATATTTTCATATATTGTGGAAATTTGCTGAATAAATCATACACAAATATTTATATTTGTGTATGATAAAAATTGTATGCCATTATCTTTTGTTATAAATAGGATTCATTAGTTGCACCATACATAAAGAATCAAATTGTGTATGAAGTTGCAATTTTTGAATAAATCATATACAAATATTTATATTTGTGTATGAGATAACATCTATATCTTTGTATACTATTAGATTTTATTAATAGGGATTCATTAGTTGCCCCATACATAAATAATCATATTTGTGTATGAAGTTGCAATTATTGAATCAATCATATACAAATATTTATATTTGTATATGAGATAAGCCTTTGTAAAATAAAGCACTACACAGATATTTATATCTGTGTATGCAATTAAAAATAGTTCATTGTAAATTCTTTGAGCATACAAAAAATATTTATATTTTTGTATCTAACTAATAGTTGGCTGTGATCATAACAGTTCTGGTTCACACATTCTTTTTCATTACTACCTGGTTTTTGAGTGTATTTGTATTCCAGTAAATTTATGTATTAGAGGGGTGTGTTTTCATTTAGTAGGTAGTACCCTGCATTTTCCTGTAGTTTGTTTTTTTTTTCTCTTTTTAATTGTTCAAGTTTTTGTAAAGTCATCTGTAGAGTCACAAGAGTCACAAATCATAGGTATTGGAGGTTTCATAGGCAATTCTTCTTTGATTCACCCAGGCCACATTAAGGGTGGAGAAGCTTGTAACACGAGGATCCTAAAACCAGACCTGAGTGTCTAGCTTATCTTGTTGTGTAACTAAAGTAAGAGTGGGGGAAGTGCTGTTGACTACCGAGTCCTTGGTCTTCATATTGAGAGGGTTGAAGGGTTGTAAAAGAGGTTGTATCTCCCCTTTACAATATATATATATATATATATATATATATATATATATATATATATATATATATATATATATATATATATATATATATATATATATATATATATATATATATTATATATTAAAATTATGTATATTATTAAATTATTATAAATTATTATTATTATAATAAAATTATTATAATATTATGTACCTTGGTTACTAATGGATTAATTAAGGATTTAAATAAAAATAAACTATTTAAGAAAACAAACCAACTGGTATGAAGTAAATGGCATGAAAATAATTTGAAAAGCTGTTTTGTGCATTTCAAAAATTAACTTTTAGTAGAAATAAACATATCAATGTTCTGGAAACAAAATTATTGGGAAATGACTCTTCAATATATTAAGTAATATTAATAGAAAATCACAATTTAATTAATTAATTAAATAAATGAACAATTAAGAATACCAAGTTGATCTATGCAATACAAAGAGTTAATTCTCCTAATTTGATCAAAATCGGATCTGCAGTTACAGAGATATAGAATACAAGCCAAAAAAAATGTAATTAACAGTTAATTAGTAATTAATTTGTTGAAAATTTGGAAAATTAAGAAAAACAATGTTTCGTGGTATTCAAAACTTTATAGTCAAAGAATTGAATATTCAAAAAATGCAACTTTAAAAAATCTGGTTTTGGTATCAGTCATCTTTAGCCGATACTGATACTTCACTCCATCCCTTTTATTATATATATATATATAATATATATATATATATATATATATATATATATATATATATATATATATATATATATATATATATATATATATATATATATATATATAAGGCTTCACAGAATTTTGGGAATTAAATTTGAATTTAATGAGAATATCTAATTATCCTATATTTTGAAGCATTTGAGAACTTTTTTTTTAAATAATAGGTATGCAATATGAATGCTGCACATGGCTATTATTATATTTTGTTAAAAGATAGGCTATGGGTTATGAAAAAAAAAATACTTTCAGTAAAAAAAATTTTTTTTTCGGTAAATTAGTAATTCCAGTTCCACCAGAATTGGAAAAAAATCCAAATTCCAGTACACCTCTAAAATAAATAAATATATATATAACTGCTTCTTTACAGTTTTTACTTTAAGCATTATGTATCATATTATTAGTTCTCACACTCTCTATATTTAAGAAAAATAGTATGTTATTGGACATGCTGAAAATTATTTAAAATAAATCATTCTACCTCATATTTATGTTTTGATCCCTTTAATTCTCTTAGACGATCCAATGCTGCTTTTCTTCCATGCTTATCTATTGTAGTCCTCTTTGATCTTGCTGTGGCTAAGCTAGTCTCAGACTGAGGGTTTGCATCTGCCATTTCTTATAATATAATCTAAAGATTTAATTTAAATATTAATTTTAATTCTTTAAATTAAAATATATAAACTGAGTAATACAAATTTTTTCAGATCAGGAATTGAAATTCTCTTTCAAGCTGTGGGTTACAGAAAACACGATCATAAATCTTTTTTACATTATATATATATATATATATATATATATATATATATATATATATATATATATATATATATATATATATATATATATATATATATATATATATATAACTTTGATAACCACTATGATAAATCAACCGTGGAATCATTATTTATAATTTTATAACTGCTAATGATGTTATAATTTTGAGGAATCGAACCCGAGCCCAAAAGATGGAAGTCCGTTGTGTTGACCACTACTCCACTGATGGTGCAAAAGGAAATAATCCAGAACTTCTACTGACATATCTCGCCTAGTGAAAAGTCCCTTCAATATTTCCCCGACCACAACTTGGGCGTAGCGTCAACATGGACCAGGTTCTATCCTGAGTATAAACCGCAGTGCAAATGTTATAATTTTGATAACCACTATGATAAATCAACCGTGAAGCTTTTCACTAGGCGAGATATGTCAGTAGAAGTTCTGGATTATTTCCTTTTGCACCATCAGTGGAGTAGTGGTCAACACAACGGACTTCCATCTTTTGGGTCCGGGTTCGATTCCTCGAAATCATATCATTAGCAGTTATAAAATTATAAATAATGATTCCACAGTTGATTTATCATAGTGGTTATCAAAATTATAACATTTGCACTGCGGTTTATACTCAGGATAGAACCTGGTCCATGTTGACGGTACGCCCAAATTGTGCTCGGGGAAATATTGAAGGGACTTTTCACTAGGTGAGATATGTCAGAAGTTCTGGATTATTTCCTTTTGCAACATCAATGGAGTAGTGGTCAACACAACGGACTTCCATCTTTTGGGCCCGGGTTCGATTCCTCGAAATTATAACATCATTAGCAGTTATAAATATATATATATATATATATATATATATATATATATATATATATATATATATATATATATATATATATATATATATATATATATATATATATATCCTCTGGTGGGCAAAGGCCAGAGGCCTACTCATATCCACCAGAGTTGGGGAGCATTCGGAATCTGGTCACTAATGACCCGATATACAGTGTTTAGAAGCGTGCAAGTCAAAGGAAGTTGGGAAAACAGATAAAGGGAGTGTTCCAGACTTTACCCGTAGAATATATGTATATGCAAGATTGAGCATAGCAGTTAAGTCTGGGGTCGGAGTTGGACAGAGAAAGGATGAGACTGTATATTAAATCGTGTCGAACGAGTCCGTCTCAAAGGAGGAGGTATGCAACTTGAGATTTCAGAAGAGCAATGTCCGTTGTAATAGCGATGGTATTGAGAGTGATGCAAAAATTCGACAGGAAGAAAGAGATTGGAGAGTTAGTAAGAGTGAGAGAGTTGATAAGACGAAAAGCCCTTGACTCCACCTTTTCAAGAAGAGCTGCATGTAGGGACCGACCGGGGCTGGAATTTTGCCGGGGCCGGGGTTCTGGCTGGGGTTGCCTAAAATTTGTAAAGAGGTCAAAAGAAATAAAATTTTAGGTTAAAACAATTAGATATAAAGTTAATTGAGGTTTATTTAATTATAAGAAAGGCGTAGAATAGTCACCATTCACTTAAATTAACAATTATATGCATTTTCTCTGGAAAAATGTCAGAAAATTTCAGATTTTGTATAATAAGTCCAAAAAATTTTTTAAAAAAAATTTTTTGATTCATAATAGTGATTCAACAGCTTTACCTATAAGCCCACAGAGTAAAGTTTGAAAAAATGTAAGATATAAAATTATCAATATAACCTATATTTATACATATTGTTATATCATTGCTACATATCAAAGTTGAATCAATTAGCTATATTATTTAAAAATTATTATTTTTTTTATACTTTCAATCAATATGGTTAAAATATCAGCTTCAGCAGTATGGAAGTACTTTACAATGTTTCAGGATAGGCTCGAAATACCTAAATGTAACATCTGAAGTCAGAAAATTAGAAGAGGACCTCCGGGTGATACAAGTAAAAAATTTTCAACCAAATCTTTATGGGGGCATAAAATCAAAACACAAAAAAAAAAAAAAAAAAAAAAAAAAAAAAAAAAAAAAAAAAAAAAAAAAAAAAAAAAAAAAAAAAAAAAAAAAAAAAAAAAAAAAAAAAAATATCTTAATTTTCTTATATTTTGTTTAACAAAATTTTTATTATTATTTGACTGATTGAGCTGAAATTTTAGGGAATATGAATTTTTTCTCAAAGTTCTGAGTTGATTTTGAGCATTTTTCTGAGTCTATAATGGTTTGAAAGTTATTTGGACACAAAGTTGAATAAAATGAATAACGGGGTCAAACCACTGGTACACATGAGCTGAAAATTTAACTGAATAAACTTAGCCTCAATTTCTTGCATTGGTGAGAACAGATTTTTGATTTCACATCTAGAAAAAAAGATACAAGCACTTGAAATTTTTTTTTTTTTTTAAATTGTACCCTTCCCAAGAAAAAAATTATTTAAAAAACACGCTACCTATTATTTTTTTTTTATTATTTTTGGATATTGTTTAGGAGGGACAGGGCTACAATTTTTTTTTTATTGCATTATTAAATGCTTTATGGTTAAAGCTAGATATAGCCTCTCAAACTTTGGAAATATTTGAAATTTGGTCAAAAATGGACCTTTTTTGAGAGGCTATATTTTGAAACCGACGACTCGCA
This sequence comes from Armadillidium nasatum, assembly GCA_009176605.1. NCBI lineage: Eukaryota > Metazoa > Arthropoda > Malacostraca > Isopoda > Armadillidiidae > Armadillidium > Armadillidium nasatum. Next base: position 63,388 of record SEYY01001004.1, read on the forward strand.
TCGAATAAAGTATAGAGAAGAATTTCTAGCCCCATTCCTCCTTTATGCACCCTTCTAAAATAAGGAATGTTATAGTTATAGTTTTGTTTTAAATTTTATTGACTGAAAAGGTGGATATTTTTTTCAATTTTTTTTTTTTACTTTTTCAGTTTTGGGCTTATAACATTTTTTCTATAACTCTGGGAACAAATCTCTGTTACATGTTTTTGTTGCCAATAGAATTATGAATATATATACATCCAAATTTCATGTTATTCTGAAAAGTGGTTTGGCCCCACCATTCATTTGAAAAGGGTCAAATTTCAACAAAAAAAAAACTTTTTAGCAGTTATAGACTCAGAAAAACGCTAGAAATATACTTTTTTTTTCACCAGGAAAAAAAAGCTATATACACTGAAAATTTCAAGAGAATCGGCTGATAATTAAAAAAAAATTTTGGATTGTCCCCTGAAGTATAATTTGCCATTTTAACCCCAGCAGGCAAACCACGATTTTCTCTGATTTTTAGCCGGGGCCCCGGTCGGTTCTAGCTGCATGTGTGGAACCACCCCAGATGTGCAAGGCGTACTCCATTCAGGGGCGAACAACACCCCTATACAGAGCAAGAAACTGGGGTGGCATAAAAAAAAACCCACGAAGTCGCCTCAGTACACCCAATCTTTTAGAAGCTTGTTTAGAGAAAGAAGTTATGTGATCTTTCCAAGAAAGATCACGAGAAAAAGAAATACCAAGAATATTGAGAACAGATGAAGGTTTGAGTTGAGTGTTTTTGAAGATGTCATAGTTGTGTGGAAGATTGGGTCGAGTAGAAAGATGGAGGAATTGAGTTTTTGAGGCATTGAAAATGACCATGTTTTCTCTGCCCCAATCTGAAATACGAGAACGATCAGAGGTCAGTTGCTCCAAGGCCATCCTTCTTGAATCTATCAACTGCTGCTGGGAGGGACGTCTTTCAAATTGAAAGGAGTAATAAAGGGTGGAGTCATCGGCATAGGAGTGTATAGGAGACGAAGTAAGAGAGAGAAGATCATTGATGAAAATTTGAAAAAAAGAGTTGGGGATAGGACAGATCCTTGAGGAACACCACTATTTGTAGATTTATAGCAATAACGGTGGCCATCTACAACAGCTGCTATAGAATGACCAGAAAGGAAATTAGAGAGGATAGATTCTGAAAGAAGGAAGTTTGGAAATCAAAGCTTTGTGCCAGACTCTATCGAAGGCTTTCGATATGTCTAGAGCCACAGTGAAAGACACACCAAAACCCTGGAGAGTGAAGGACCAAAGTCAGAAAGCAGGGAAAGATCACCAGTAGAACGTTCGTTATGAAAGTCATACTGGCGATTAGAGATAAGATTAGAAGAATTGAGATGTTTCAAAATCTTCCTGTTAAGGATAGATTTGAAAACTTTAGAAGGAACGGAAGTTAAAGAAATTGAATGGTAGTTAGAGGGTTGAGAAAGGTCCCCCTTCTTCACAGGATGAATGAGTTCACATTTCCTGCAAGAAGGGAAGATTGAAGTAGAAAGGCAAAGATAAAACAGTTTACCAAGGCAGAGAGCAAGCTCGGAAGCACAAGTTTTGAGAACCGCAGGACGAATACCATCAGGACCATACCATATGCCTTCTAGTGTTAAGCTCTGAGAGAGCAGAAATATATATATATATATATATATATATATATATATATATATATATATATATATATATATATATATATATATATATATATATATATATATATATCGTGGAGGTGGAAGGAACCACTGGATTGAAAACCCCACAAAAGTCAAATAAACCAAAAAGACAGGGGGGCTTTACTTTGTTGCTTACCTTGTTGGTGAGTTCACTGCAGTTATCATTGAAGTGAATCATGCTTTGTCTCGGGGAACGCATCTGTCTCTGCAGAAAAGGTAGGGGTTGTGATCCTTGAGGGGATGGGCAGATTCATTCGATCTTCAACTAAATCTTTTTCTCCTCAAAATTCATGGTTTGATGGCAACTGTTCTCTCGTCCTTCAGGAGAGAGACACTGCTTATCGTGAATGGAAAAACTCTCCTTCTCCTATCACTCTTGCTAGTTTTCATTCAGTTCGGAATCGTTGCAGGGATGTTCTTCGACGGACTAAGCGTGCTTTCACAAAAAGGAAGTGCGCTGACCTCCATGGTTCTCCTACAGATAAAAATTTCTGGCCTCTTGTCAAAAATATCTCTTAACAACTTCTGCAAATCTGCCTTTCCTCCTCTTATTCACTCTGATGGTTCTGTAGCTAATACTCCTTCTGAAAAGGCTAATCTCTTTGGCCTCCTTTTTTCATTTAATTCCACCAAGCTCGATTCTGGCATCCCTCCTCCTACTCCTTCTCCTCTCAGGCATCCCATGTCTCTACCTGTAATTACTCATGATCGGGTGCATGGGATCCTAAAATCTATGAACATCAGGAAGGCCAGTGGCCCAGATGGCATTCCCCCTTGTGTTCTGAGGGAATGTGCTTCCGAGTTAGCGCCTGTCCTCGTTCAGCTCTACTCTCTATGCCTTAATACTAATACTTTTCCTCAATGCTGGAAGCGCACATTTGTTCAGCCGATCCCAAAAAAAGGTAGCCGCTCTGACCCTTCTAACTATCGACCTATAGCTCTCACTTGTGTTCTATCTAAAAAATTTGAAACTCTCCTAAACTCTCATTTCCTGGATCATTTGGAGTCTCATTCTCTTCTCTCAGATTACCAGTACAGCTTTCGACGCTCGAGGTCAACTGGTGACATACTTTCCTATCTTACTGATCTATGGTCTTCTGCCCTTAGGGACTTCGGGGAGTCTTGTGTGGTGGCGCTTGACATATCCAAGGCTTTTGACCAGGTATGGGCATGCATTGCTGCTCTCCAAGCTCCCTTCCTTTGGGTTTCTTCCTTCCCTTTGCTTACTCTTATCAAGTTTTCTCTCAGATCGTTCCATTTCGGCACTTGTAGATGGAGCGACCTCTTCCTCCTTTTCTGTCAACTGTGGTGTTCCTCAGGGTTCTGTTTTATCTCCAACCTTATTCTTACTTTTCATTAACAATCTTCTTAACTGCACTTCTTACTCTGTTCACTCTTATGCTGATGACTCAACTCTACATTCTTCTACTCATTTCAAATCTGCTCCCTCTTTTGCTTCTAGAGTTGCTTCTCGTCTTCAACTTTCCGATTCTATTCTTGCCGATCTGGATGGGATTTCCCGTTGGGGTCATAGCAAAATTGTGAAATTCAACTCTTTTAAAAACTCAACTTCTTCACATCTCCCTCTCAAAAACACCTCCCAACTTTTCTATCCACTTTGATGATTCTCCCGTCTCACCTGTAAATAACTAACATTTTTGGTCTTAACATAAACAATAAATTGTCTTGGAAACCACATATCACAATGGTTGCTAAAGCGGCCTCTAAGAAGCTGGGAATCCTGTTCAGGTTGCGAGAATTTTTTTCTTCTGAGCAGTCACTCCAAATATATAAGGGTCTTATTCACCCTTGTATGGAGTACTGTTCTCACATTTGGGGGACTCCGGCTCCTCCTCTCTTTTGGATAGGGTAGAGTCTAAAGCTAAAAGATTAATTAACTGTCCTTTACTTTCAAGCTCTCTTGACCCCCTATCTCTGCGATGTAACGTTGGCGCACTATAACTTTTCTATAGGTACTACAATGGCAGGTGCTCAAGGGAATTAGCCTTTCGCATTCCTCCACCGTTGGTTCACCCTCGTTGCACAAGGGGTGCCCTGCTTTCACACAAATTTTGTGTTGATGTAGGAAACCCCAGGGTAGCCAATTGTGGTGCCTCCTTCTTTCCAGCCACCTCTGTTCTGTGGAACTCTCTACCTCATCTATTTTTCCTCCTGTATTTAATTTTCCACTCTTCAAGGCTTCAGTCTGTGCCCACCTGAGAGATGTGTGCTAGGTGTGTGTTTGAGTTAGTTTTTCTTCACTTTGTGTGTGCCCCCTCCTTGAAAAGGGCTCTGCCCGTGAGTGGTGGCATTTCTGAAAAAAAAAATGAAAAAAAAAGTTATCCCATTAACTAAGAGGCACTTTTGATGAAGAAACACCACCACCAATTATACCACAAAAGAAAGGAAAGGACTGATGTTTCTACTGCGATAATCTCCCACACCAGCAGAAACTGGAATGATAAATACCAACTGGGTAAGGTTAACAAAAGTTAAATGCAAGAAAAACTGATGAAGGCTGCTAATCATGAAAACTGATGCAAGTGTTTTTAGAAAATCACAAGAAATAAAGAAAATAAACAAATGGGGGTTAAAAAAAATATATATGTATATTTAAGAAGACTCTTTACAACATAGGGGGATACAATAATGATGATTTAAATTATTTAATTTTTATTTATTTATTTATATATTTACTTTTCTTATTAATGACTTGTACAATTTAAACGTTACAAATGGAGACTTGTTTGGGACAAAAGAATCAAGTGCGTTCTATAATTATTCCACCACAAATCTCACTTCTCATACACACACCACTCATGCAAGATGGAATAATAATAAAAATGGATTTGTAAGATGAGTTGCAACAGTTGGTAAAATGAAAGGTAATTTAACTGGGGTACCAGGGGATATATATATATATATATATATATATATATATATATATATATATATATATATATATATATATATATATATATATATATATATATATATATATATATATATATATATTTAATTTGTCAAAAAAAATGAGAAACAAAAGAGGATTCACAAATAAGGTTAATGTCAATTTGGTAATTAATATGATATTTAAATAAATGTTAGTGATGCCAGGGATTCACTCAAGATGGGTAACTGATTCGTCACAGATGTGCCTTGGTCTAACAAACTTCCTAAATAGGATCTGGAGCCAGTTCCTGTAACAGGAATGCAAAATTAAATTTGACCCTAAATTTTAAGATAAATTAACATTTATAGGACAATAAATATTGATAAAGGTGTCACTTACTCGGAGGTCCGAGGGTTTGCTAATGCAGAAAAAGTGGCCTTTAGTACAACTGCAGATATCATTAATGCTGTACACACTATCTTGTTTTATTTGGAATCACTAACATGAATTTTGAGGTATTATAAAATGATAAGAATTATAAGTTTTTCACAAATGCTTCTGAAAGAATAGAATGATTAATGTACACCTTGTCATTCCTCCCTACCCGTTGTTGGTCAACAACGCAAAGACTAGTTTGTTTATACATGTTTCCATTTCCTTTCAAGAATGTAAGATTGAATATAGGGCAACTCTTGAACAAAACCTCTTGATCAAGTAGAAGGTCGGTTATTATCACAGGTAACAATGTCTTCTGGTTCGCTATTATTCTCGTCGCTGGAAATTAGTTTCATTAGTAGGTTCCTCAATCATTTCCGTACTTTTTGGGGTAGTATTAATAGACATTCGTATTCCTCTCTGACGGTCTCTCGACTCCCATGCTTGGAGAGATGCTACGCAGAGGATCCGCTAGATTCATAAACTCCTGCTAGATACTTCTGATGTTTTCTAAGATTTCCAAACATTTTGTTTGACCTTCGTCCGAGAAGGTAAATCCTTCAAAATCTTGATCTTGATTATCCACTACAATGCCATTATCAACTACATTTTCTGCTCACGGTGGTAATAAAACTCTGGAGTTTTCAGGAATATAATCTGATTCTTCCTCTTGAAGTTCCATGGCTAATTTCCGGAATAATGCATTATTTTCCAAGTACAAAGGTGGAAGGTTCCACTTTCTTAACTGTTGATGGTGTACTCTAAATTGTTTTCCCTCTTGAGATTGGATTACATATGTCACCATATTCAGGTTTACATGGATAACCTCATAAGAACCATAGTAGCGAGTTTTAAATTTGTTTGTCACTAAATCATCAGGAAGGTGGATTTTCAGCCCGACCATCTGGTGGACTTTGTATGGTTCATAATGACAGTTCCAATACAGCTCATCCTTTGGCCATGATAAGCCCAAGTGTGGGGTATGTTGTTCTTTGAGGATGTATTCACAAAGAGATAGGCCCAATTGAGAGTGTATGGTTGTAAATAAGAGCAATTATAGGAAGTTCAATGTCCCATTCTTGATAATTGGTTATGATCATCCTGAGGTACTGAATGATTGTTCGATTAACTCTTTCAACTGCCCCATTAGACGAGGGTGAATAAGGAGTGGTCAAGACATGTTTCATGTTGTTGCTCTGAAGCATTTCTTCAAATTCAGGTCCTATGAACTTGCAGCCATTGTTTGTAAGAATTCTTTCTGGTATATTGGGAAGATAAGGAAGGATGATTTGTTGAAAAACAGTAGTAACAGTGCTGGATTGTTTATTCCTTAAAGGGAAGGCAGCTATCCACTTGGAACAATGGGCAACCAGGACCAAAGCATAATTATTTCCCTGTGTTGATTTAGGAAACTGTAGTAAATCCAGGGCAACCAATTCAAATGGAAAATCGGTACTGATCTTTACAGTGGGAGGTGCATAAATGATATTTGAAGTTTTGGAGGCTTGGCATTTATAGCACATTGTAGAGATTTCATAGCAAATATCATAGGTCTTTGGATGCCATACAAATTGGTTGACCAAAGCTCTAAGCTTGTTTTTGCCAATGTTAGCAAAATTTGCATGAGCCATAATAGCCAAATCTGTTAGAATCATAAATGGAAGTATATAAGTGGTATTACCACTGAAAGGGAGAGTCAAAAATTTATTATTTGTAGAACTATTTTTCTAGTTTTTGTAATTTTAATCATCAGTAGTACTGATGATCATTACAAAATCAGTTATTTATTAAATTATTTTTTTTTGTTTATTTCTATTTTTGTGTTAAATAAAAAGGTATTATTAATTATTTCTATTTTAGAGAGAATTGTTATATATTCATTATTTGTTTATTTGTGAATTACATTTTTTTGAGTTTTTTTACAAGAATAAATAAGACTTAGAGATTGATTAGGCCTCCACCAATTGGGAAATTAATTTGGTCATCTAATGAAAGTGCCTTGATTAAGGTAATTTAAATATTCATTATACTCTATATTGATGTTACTTATTGAACTTTAATATGTTAATAATTGTAATTATAATATATTAATACCATTTTTATAAAGAATATTAATGGGATAGGGAGTTAATAACAACAAATCTTTATAGGCTTCAAATCTTGGGACCACATTATACAGAATTCCAACATTAGGCCATCACCATCCAAGGTCTTGAGATCATTTCCACTTGTGGACTTAGAAAACTAAATTGTAGCTATTATCACCTTGGACCCTTACCACATTTCCAAGGACTTGTTGCCCATTCATCATCTTGTAGCTTTGAAAAGGAAACACAAGGTAAAACATTCTGATCAGAAACCATATACAAGAAAAACAAGAGAGAAGCCAGCTACCATCATCCAACTTAGATAAGTTGAAAATATTCTGATATCTTACTTCAGCTACTTTATTCCACTACTAATAACTCCACTTATAAGGACTATACTTCTCTGAGTCTAAAGTACTGTCTGGTTCAGCAAGTTGTTTCCATTCCCAACACTATCCCATTAATATAGGTCAAAATACCTGCCACACATTAATAATCCAAATTGTAAGATTAATAAAATAAACTGTAAAGTTTTATAATTATAATCAATTTAATAAAAGTTAAATTTAGTCATTATAATATCAATTTTGTTTAATCATCAATTGCTCAATAAGTAAACATAGTTTCAGTATCAACTCTTTCACTATCCCTCATTCATTTATATTTTTGTTAAATTGTTTAATTGATAATAAAACTAGGTTCGCTAAAGTTAATTGACTAATTGCAAATAGTGTCCCACATAAATGTGCAAATCTTGTGATAGGTTGGCCCCTTTTCTGCATAAAGCAAGCAATCACCACTTTCTTTGTAAAAATACTTGTCACACCGGAACTGAACTGACATTCCTTACATTCTTATTAAGTGTGAACGCAATATAGTTATAGTGCTTTCATGGCTGACGGATTTGAATGTAATATATAGGCATTCCATCAAATCTTGGGTCATTATTCAAAAGTTCTGTGTAGGCAGGTTAGTTCATTCACAAGTTCTAGCTCTCCCTTACACCACTTTTGCTTAGTTTACATAAAAGACCATCTTTTAAGAAAATATATCTTCAAAATCTAGAAAAAGTTTTAAAATTCCATGTAAGAGGACGGTTAAATTGTATTGCTTTATAAAGTCTCCTCAAAACTGGATCATGACTTTGATGACTCTTAACTTCTTCAGGCATTATGGATATGGCCTCAAGGTGCAAATCTTCAATCTCATTTACTGCAATTTGGTGTACTTTGGGGCTGTTAGGAACCTCCCTACCAGTCATTCGCTGGTCTAATTGCCCGTTAACTGGTAGTTCATGTGACTCTAGCTGTCCTTCCAGTGTATCATCCAATCAATCATATTCAACATTATCATTCACAGTGGAAACCAGGTTAACCTGCGGAAGTGGTTGCGGTGTTGCATCAACACTCCTTAACAAATTGTATTGAAAACCCCCAAGGAACAATAAAGCACAAGTTTTTGTATACTGGGGACAACTGAATTGTACCGGTTTGCTGTTACCATGGTAGACTAATACTTTCACTTGATTCACTGGGGTGGTTCCACTCATACAGCTCTCCTTGAGGTGGAGTCTAGGGCTTTTCGTCTCATCAACTCTCCTGCTCTTACTAACTCTCTTCAATCTCTTTCTGCCTGTCAAATTGATGCTTCCCTCTCTCTTTACTATCATTATTATCTCCTCCATTGAGAAGAGATCGAGCAACACACCTTTCTCTGTCCAACTCTCAAACCCCAGACTTAACCGATATGCTCAATCTTACATATACTCTAATGGTAAAGTCTGGAACACACTCCCTATATCTGTTTTCCCAACTTCCTTTGACATGCATACTTTCAAACACTGTTTATCTGGACATGTTGGCCTTCTTTGATCAGGATAAGATTTTTCCAACTCCGGTGGAATTTGGTAGGCCTCTGGCCTTTGCCCATCAGAGGATATATATATATATATATATATATATATATATATATATATATATATATATATATATATATATATATATATATATATATATATATATATATATATATATATTATAAATAGCTTACAGGAATTGTTTAGTTGTTCCAAGAAAAGCAATAAATTTCTAACTTAATCACATTCTTTTTCAGTAACTACTAATTTAAAATGTTGCAAAGACGCAAAATACCAATCAGTAGAACAAATTAAACCTATAACTTTAACATTCATCTTAGAACGAAAAAGTACAACCTGTCACTATACAAGGGAAATTATTACTAAAACTATCAAAATTTTGAAATATTGATTACAATCGAAATTTCATAACATCAATATAAAAAATATTAATATATATTTTTTTTTTTTTTTTGCCCCTGAAAATATGTTTTTAATTTGTAGGCAATTGTATATATATATATATATATATATATATATATATATATATATATATATATATATATATATATATATATATATATATATATATATATATATATATATATATATATAGTCAGGTGGGGTAAAAAAAAACAATTTGCAAATAGTTAGCCATATATTGTCTACAATTCAGAAAAATTTTAAACTCTTCACATGAATGAATTACAGTTATGGTCGGGAACATATTGCAACAATAATTTTTTACCCTTATTGTAAATATTTTTTAAAATATTTAAAAAAGGGAATTTTTTTTTACCCTAGTGAATGGGGTAAAATAAAACACACCTAAAAACCTGTTTTTAGCGATATATATATATATATATATATATATATATATATATATATATATATATATATATATATATATATATATATATAATATAATATATATATATATATATATAGAGTGGAACTCCAATATTCGTCATTAATCCGTTCCCAAGGGGATGACGAATATCGAAAAAGACGAATATCGAACAATTTTTTTCCCATAGGAATTAACTAAAAATGGATTAATTCGTTCCCAGCCTTCGAATTTTGCCTATCTATTCTTTAACAAAAAAAAAATTTCACTCTAGAATCGATCTCCAAAATCATTTCAAACACTGTACAATTTAACTACAGTACATATTAAATAGCGTACTGCCATAAATAATATGTACTACACACTGTGTAGGCCTACATAAATGATAAACCCAAAATTTTAAAAAGAAATTTACCTTTTGGATGAGAAAAACAATGATTGTTATTAAGAGTTTTTATTTTTAAGGTTATAGGCTTTCGTAGGTAGGACGAATTTTGAAAAAAAAAAAAAAAATTTCACGAAAAAACAGGGTGAATATCAAAAAAGACGAATACTGGAGGGGATGAATATTGGAGTTCCACTGTGTATATATATATATATATATATATATATATATATATATATATATATATATATATATATATATATATATATATATATATATATATATATATATATATATATATATTGAAATGAAGTTACGTTTTTTTATATCTTTCCTTAGAAAGTATTAATATAAAGTAAATATTTTGTTTAATTATTTTGGAAGAAACGATATTAACAAGTTATAAAAGGAAATTTGGAAGATATTGTTATTATTTCTGAAAACAGATACCAACTTTTGGACCTTATACCCCCCAACCCTGGGTAAGTTGTGATTATACTGTTGTTGATGAACAAAAAGAGTAAGAAGTTTTATAATCATTATTGTATAAGTTTAAAATAATATACAGAGTAATAATAGAGTAAATTTAAGGTTTAAAAATAAAGTAATTGATAAAATTCCTTAATCTAAATCTCATAAAATTTAATTTAAAGTTATCATTAAAGTATAATGTTTAAATTAAATCTAATAGTTTAATTTAAAGTTTTGAAATAAATTAATTGGTAAGATTCATTTAAGTATAATAATCTAAATTTACTACAGTTTAATCATACAAAGGGGGGGATTTATGTTTAATTTTCCATTTTTTATTCTTTTATTAAAAGGGTTCAGTTGACCAGTCCAAGGAAATCAACATCGAAGTTCCTGTAATTTTTTTCTCAAGACTTCACCACCATATTTGATTTTGAGAATACCAGATATTGTGCATTACCCAGTAGGGAAGAGAGTTATCGATTGATCCCCTTTGCGGAAGAGTCAAGTGTTCCTATTGAGGATAAGATGTCCAACCCAAAGGTAAAATAACTGGTCTTTATCTTTAATTTATAGTTTATTATTATTATTATTATTTGTCTGACATTGATTTTGATTACTTATTTATTGGCTAGGTTTTTTTGTATTATTTTGTACAGTTATATATTAAAAGTGTTTTTATAATTTTCTAAGAATTAAAAGTTATTTTTATATTTATTTTTGTTAGGTATTTTATTATTTGAATAATTCATTATTATTAAAGGGAGCTTCCTTAGATAGGATTATAAATATTTATTTAAAGTAACGAGGTTAATTATTATTTATGTATTAGATTTAAGATATATATATATATATTGAATATAGCATACTTATTATTTATCCCTTGGAGAAATAGTATCCATCCGGTCTCAGTACTTAAATCGTCAGTCCTGAGTGAGTATTTTATTTAAAAAGTTATTATTATATTTTGAAGAATTTATCATCAATTAAGTCTGTTTATTTTCTACTCAGCAGCTGAATTTGCCCTTTTGGGGAATCTAAAAAAGTAGACGGGGATAAAAATCTACAGGAAATTTTGTTGTTCGTACCCACATTCTCAAAACAAAACTCCTGAGGAAAAGTGGGGAAATCTCGTCAAATATTTATCGTGGTAAGAGTCAATCACTTTCTCCATTTTTTCTGTAATGAGCCCCCATTACAATATATATATATATATATTGTTAGATATGCATGAGAAAAATAATGATAATAAATATTAAGTACTCACAATGTTTTGTAGATATGGATGGGTATTCAAATTGTATCGTCCGTTTTTCCTCTTGACACGGACGATGTTTTTGATATGAAGTCGCTCTCCGACGTATACGAACAGAAATTCTCAGCTCCGTAGTAAGGACAATTGGGATCACAAAAGAGCGGATGGCAGCATATGTACAAAGTTGAAGGTGAATAAAATTCGGTAATAAAATTTTAGAATATTTATTCTTAGACAATGGGAGTTATGCAAGAAAGAATTCTTTTTCAAAAACAAGGATATAGAACGTATGAGAAGGTCTTGAGAAAAACGAAGGAACGGTTGAATAGGGTTTTTGTGGTTATTGAAAACTGACGAGAATGTTGCATTCAGAAGAATATCGCTCAACAAAGAAATCTCGTAATCAAGTATTTTAATTGAGGAATATGGAAAACAATGTTGTTGAAGGACGATGAGACGTTAATTAAGTTGATTATACAGTTCCCAATTCCGGGAATGTGGAAGAAAAATTCTTGTTTTTATTTTATGTTTCTATTAAATTGCTTATATTTTATTTTCTTTTACTTTTCAATATATTAAATGAAATAAAAATGAATATATCTTACGCGAGGATTTTCCTGGTGATCGAAATTCTCGCTCAATTTGTAGAAAATTGTAATATATTATTTTTACTTAGAGTCTTAATTAGGTAAAATTGTCAATAAGTTTTTATTTTGTTTTTTAATACTTAACAAAATAGTCTTTAATTTTAATCAAATAATATTCTACCTAGAATAGACAAATAAGAGAGTTAATGTTTACAAAAAAAGAATAGGAATACATATCAGTAAGTTGTTTGTTGAAGAATCCCCCAGAGTGTATTAGATTGGATTGGAGTTTATGTTATTGAACCCTCTGAAAACCATCTAGAGCTTCCCTTCCTTTCTTGTGATTATAGACTTCTATGACAGCTTCCTGTGAAAAATATCATTAATAGTGACAGAACACCCGTTCTTACAATATATATATATATATATATATATATATATATATATATATATATATATATATATATATATATATATATATATATATATATATATATATATATATATATAATCTTCAGACTTAAGTATAAATGGTGCACCCGTGCTTCATCTTCAAAGTAATATAATGACTTAATTTCGTTGTTTATCTTCAAGCTTTGGTTGTACTGGTCCAAAGAAATTTTTTTTTGCATCTACAATGTCTCTGTCTTCTTTATTTGGCCAGTCCCATCGAAGGGTTGTTGGATCACTTAAGGGGGCATTCCTTTTGAGGAATTTCATTTCAGCCTGAATTACTTTTTCTCCATCATCAATTCAAAATACTTTCTCCACTTGTCCCACATCATGAAACTGAATAGAAAGATCCCACCTTAACATTGACTGATTTGCATCCATCTGTAAATAAACATTTACGTCTTAGCGCTTGGTTCATTGTTAGTTTTAGTTTTTCTGGGCTAGTATCATCTATGCCTGATAGGTCACCAGAGTTGCTACTATCTTCCTGTTCCAATTCTGGAGAATCTTCTGATGAATCTGTGTCAGACTCATTCAGTGCAGATCTTTTCCTATACACAACCTTTGTATTAACGTTTTTCTCCTCTGTCTATTTTTTATATTCTGCATTGGTAAGAATAGAGCCATGCATACTTATGCGATGACGTTTTTTTGGTTGAAAATTTGCAGAGCTTGGACATCCTCGGGATTTAATGATACTTTCTAAAGATGTCTCATCTTCTTTTGGGAGAAGGGAAATGGTATATCTCATTCCAGGAGGAGCAAACTTTTGCAATACCTTTGTAAGTTCATTAGGGGAAGTGATATCAGTTGGTAAAGCAGCAGCAGCAGAATGGTTTGTGCTTTTTTTTTTTTTTTTTTTAAAGAAAGCTTATGCCTCTTCATGAAGTTACGAGCCCAGTCATTACCTGGAGGTTTATTGTTAAATAGATGTAGATCTTCATTGGCTAATAACCAGTCAGTCACAATAGCCCTGAACTCTTCAAATGTATATTCGTGTAACACATGCAGCAAGTTTCACCTCTTTTTCATAGGGTATTCTATATTTAACACCTTGTTTCTGTAGAGTGATGATACCTTTGCTGGCCTGCACTCTCATTCTTAGCATGGATGTTGACATGTGATATTTTTTAGCTGTTGATTTTATACTTTCACCATTATTTACTTCTTCTATTGCCACAACAATTGAAGCCTCTGTATACAACTTTGGTCGTGATGTATACGTTCGGGGCATCTTTGATGATACAAACAATACCTGTAACAAGAATATAGCAATAAATATCAAACAATCAATAAATGGAAATAAATATTAACAAGGAAATACTGGTTGGGGTAAAAAAAAAAACTAACTTTTTTTACCCCAAAATGCCATCTACAGCTTGGGGTAAAAAAAAATATAGCTACAAAATCAATATAAATATTAAAATATTCCATTGCTTTTTATGAACAAGATCAACAACCTTTGCCTATCTTCCAACATTAGTACCAACATATTTTATTAAGAACTTGTGCATGAACGTGTGCGTTTTATTTTTTAAGACGTTTTTAACAGTCCATATAATGTTACGATTGTGATTTATATAAAAAAAATATAAAAAAATTCCTTTAGATTTTCTACTATATATATATATATATATATATATATATATATATATATATATATATATATATATATATATATATATATATATATATATATATATGGTAAAGGTGTAGATTGTTTCTGAGTTTCGATTGTTAAAAAATATCGAAAATCGAAAATATCGGAGAAGCCTATCGTAAACAAGAGAGTTGTCAAGAGGTACTATTACTAGACATAGACTATTACACAATTATTATTACTTCTAGCAGAACCTAATTCGACTTATCATAACTTGAACTACCGAAATTGCCGTAAAAAGAGGCCTAACCTACACAAGAATTTGCGTAAAAGAGACCTAACGTACACAAGAACGTTTGCATGACATAGTAGCCTAGGACTAATATAGGCAGGAAAATA
>SEYY01001005.1:5000-10347 GCA_009176605.1 Armadillidium nasatum
TGTATATGGGTACAATGCAGGAGTCCTGGCACTCCTGAGGCACTATATATATATATATATATATATATATATATATATATATATATATATATATATATATATATATATATATATATATATATATATATATATATATATATATATATATATATATAGTTGAGATAGCTTCTTTCCTACAGAACCTTAATTAATTAGAAAGGTTAAAACCAATTCCAAGGGTTTCCACATACTCATTTAATACACTGTATCTCCGCCTTCAGTTTTTATAAGACAAAAACCTCTGTTAAACCTTTTCGAGAAAAACTGCACATGTGGAACCACATTAAGGCGTACTCCATACAGGGGAGAACAACACCCCTATAAAGAGCAAGCAACTGGGGTGGTGTGAAGAAATTCTTGAGGTGCCTCAGAACACCTAAGATCTTAGAAACTTGTTTAGAAAGAGAAATAATGTGATCTTTCCAAGAAAGACCATGAGAAAAAGAAACACCAAGAATATTAAGGAAATATGAAAGTTTGAGTTGTGTTTTCGATGAAGATATCATAGTTTAGTGGAATTTTGTGTCGAGTAGAGAGATAGAGGAATTGAGTTTTGGTGGCATTGAAAACGACCATGTTTTCTCTGCCCCAATTTGAAATGTAAGATAGATCAGAGATTAGTTGCTCCAAGGCTACACTCCTTGCGTCTATTAACTGCTGTTGGGAGTGGCGCCTTTCAAATTGAAAAGAGTAATAAAGGGTTGAGTTATCAGCTTAGGAGTGGATAGGAGATGAAGTAACAGAGAGAAGATCATTAATGAAAATCAGTAAAAGTGTTGGGGATAGGACAGATTCTTAATGAAAACCATTATTAATAGATTTAAAGGATGAAAGGTGGCCGTCTACAACAGCTACCATAGAACGACCAGAAAGGAAATCAGAGTAAAAGCCACAGAGATGGATAGATTCCGAAAAAGAAAAGTTTGGAAATCAAAGCTTTGTTCCAGATTTTATCGAAAGCTTTCAATATGTCCAGAGCGACAGAAAAAGATTCACCGAAATGCCGAAGAGCGGAGGAACAAGAGTCAGAGAGAAGGAAAGAAGATCACTAGTAGATCGTTTCTTACAAAGCCATACTATGATCAGAGGTAAGATTACAAGAATTGAGATGTTTCCAAATCTTCCTGTTCAGGATAAATTCGAAAACTTTAGAAAGAATGGAGGTTAAAGAAATGGGACGGTAATTACAGGGTTTAGAGGCTTCCCCCTTTTTCGGCACAGGCTGAATGAGCTCACGTTTCCAACAAGAGGGGAAGGTTGAAATAGAGACAGACGAAATAGTTTACCAAGGCAGAGTGCAAGCTCTGAAGCATAAGTTTTGAGAACCACAGGAGGGATACCATCAGAACCATACGCCTTCTTAGTGTTAAGCTCAGAGAAAGCAGAAATGATGTCTTTAAGAAAAAATATAATTATATATATATATATATATATATATATATATATATATATATATATATATATATATATATATATATATATATATATATATATATATATATATATATATATTATATTGATGGATCGCATGTTATATTTCGTCAGGTGCTGATGGGGATGTTTGGATGCGGATGTATAATTTTCGCAGTGCAGATGCGGATGTTAATTTTGGTGAAGATGCTCCGTGGATTCGGATGCCTATCATATATATATATATATATATATATATTATATATATATATATATATATATATATATATATATATATATATTATATATATATATATATATTTATTTAAGTTATCACCAGCACGCACGGGCAGAGTCCTATTCGAGGAGTGGGATTCTTATCCAAGGAAAGTAAGTTGGGGGCATCTAAAATCAAAACACGAAGATGAACATTCACAAGCAGAAAAGGAAACGAAAATATTAAAAAAAAGCAAGAAAAAATTCTTAATTTTTTTATATTTTGTTTGAAAATGTTTTTTTATTATTTGACTGATTGTGCTGAAATTTTCAAGGTATATGCATTTATTCCCGAAGTTTTGAGTTGATTTCAAGCATTTTTCTGAGCCTATAACGGTTTGAAAGTTAGATGGACCCATAGTTGAAAAAAATAAATAGCGGGGTCAAACCACTGGTCCACATAATCTGAAAATTTAACTGAATAATCTTATCTCCAATTTCTTGCATTAGTGGGAATAGATTTTTGATATCATCTCTTGAAAAAAATTTTAAGCACCTGAAAAACAAATTTCAAAAATCATACCGTTCCGGAGAAAATTAAAAAAAAAAAAAAAAAAAAAGTGCTACCTATTTTTTTTTTTCTGGATATTGCTTAGAGAAGAGACAGGGCTACAATTTTTATTTAGTGCATTATTAAATGCTATTTGTTTGAAGCGAGATATAGCCTCTCAAACTTTGGGAATTTTTGAAATTTGGCCAAATATGGACCTTTTTTGAAAGCCTATATCTCGAAACCAACGAATCGCATCGAATAAAGTATAAAGAGGAATTTGTAACCCCATCCCTCCTCTGTACACCCACCAAATATAAATGTTATAGTTGTAGTTTTTTTTTTTTTTTTTTTTTAAATTTGTCCGAAAAGATGGATTTAAAAAAAGAAAAAAAAATTACAATAGTTGGTCAGTTTTGGGCTATAACTTTTTTTTGTATAACAATGGGAACAAAAGTCTGTTAAAAGCATTTGTAGCCCATAGAATTCTGAATATACAATCCAAATTTCAGGTCATTCCCAAAAAGTGTTTGGCCCCGTCTTTCATATGAAATACGGTCAAATTTCTTAAAAAAAAAATAAAAACTTTTTAGCAGTTATAGACTCAGGAAAACGCTAGAAATGGCATTTTTTCAGTGGAAAAAAAAAGCTATATTCACTGAAAATTTAAGGAGAATCAGCTGAAAATTAACATTTTTTTGAAGTTAGTCTGTCCCCTTAAGTATAATTTGCCTTTTTAACCCCGGCAGGCAAACCCCGGTTTTCAAGGTGTTTATCCTGTTCCGGGATTTGCCGGAGCTCCGGTCTGTTTTATATATATATATATATATATATATATATATATATATATATATATATATATATATATATATATTATATATATATATATTATTATATATATATATATATATATAAACTGCAGCAAGCCAGAGATATTCACCCAAACCCTGGCCCTATCAGATTTGTCCCATATGTACTAAACAATTTAAAAACAATCAACCTTCTATCAAATGTACAAACTGTAATAAATTTATCCAGAAAAACAAATGATCCTCATTCAAAACATTACCTTGTCAAAACCACACATGGGCTTTTGCAACCCCACAACAATTTCAATCATAGCAAATATAAACCAAAATAAGGTACAAATCAAAATTCTACAGATAAACTTTAATAGCCTTCACAAAAAAACATTCAGAAATACAGACATTCCTCTCCAAACATAATATCAACATAGCACTGATCCAAGAAGCTCACTCTCCAGCTAACACTCCTAAAACTCCTTTCTATGGATATGACTCGATAAACACCAACAAACAAACAACCAACCAACCTCACACTTCTAACTCTAATAAAAATTTAAAAAAAAAAACAGCATTATGTACCACAATACAACTACTGACATAACAAACCTTTTAAACGATTCCATTCTGAACATAAAATCTTAGTCAACAATACTACACACCATAATAAACATTTGCATCCCCCATCCCACATTAATGTACTGTCCAAACAATTATAAACCAAATCTAGCACCACTGAACACAATCACCAACCTAATCATAAAAGGCGACTTCAACATCCACCACACAGCATGGTACCAAGACTACCCAACAGACCCCAGATGAACACACATCCTAGATACACTAGAAACATTGAACATTTCAAACTACAAAAATCTACCCGACTACCACAACAAGCCAACTAATCTCCATCAGCTAATGACATAACCTTCTCATCACCACCCCTCCATATAAACCTCTCATGAAAAACGGAAATAGACCTAACAACCTATCATATCCCCATAATAATCACATACACAATCGCTAAGCACATATACCCCAAGAAAACCACATTCACAAACTACAAAAAAACAAACTTCAAACACCATGTAGAAACACATTTAATCCAACAAGAAATAACCAACCTACATTCACTACATTCAGCCATCAACTCCCTCACCAAAATAATAAATACACAAAGCATCCAACTTAAACACCCAAAGGCAACAGGAAACACTACAATCCCTCTCTTACACCTGTAAATCTACAACCTTATAAAGCAAAGAAACCAACTCTGACAACATATATCACACACAGCAGACATCACCATTCAACTAAACACTAAATGCACAAATCTCAGCACTAATCTCAAATCACAAAACAAATTCAAAGAATACCTGCAAAACTACTCAAGAAACCCCAACGATAAAAGAACATGGCAAGTAATCAAATGACTACACAACTCCCAAAACAACCCTCCAACACAAAACTAAGTCATTAAAGAAAAAATAACACTACTATTCCTTCACTCAAACAACACTGTAACATTCTCACTCTGCACTACTCAAACATCTCCTATAAACCCACATACAATGACAATAGGAAAATAATCTGACAGCTCAAACAGACACACATAGAACACAATCCAAACCCTTCCCCACCACCCTTCTCCAATCAAGACATTACCTAGGAAATCAAAACACTCAAAAACTCCACAGCTACAGGCCCAGATACATCTCAAATTTACACCTAAAACTCCTAGGACCCTTAGCTACCACATACCTAACTCAAATATGCAACAAATCTTACACATACTACAACTTCATCCCCGCAATATGGAAGAAGGTGATAATTACCCCCAAACTAAAACCAAGGAAAGATCCAAACCTCCCTTCTTCATACCGCCCAATCTCCCTCCTATCCACATTATGCAAACTCTTAGAAAAACTCATTCATACAAAAATACAACCACTCATACAAACCCCACACTTTAACACAAGGATTCAAGAAATTCTACTCAACCACTACAGCCCTCACCACCATCTCTCAAAACATAATAAATGGCCTCAACAAAAAACCATCCCACAGGACCATACTCGAAGCCATCGACATCAACAAAACATTTTGTAAAGTCCCCAGACATAACCTCATACAAAAAATCCTACACTCACCTATACCCAACAATTATAAAAAATGGATTTCCAACTTCCTATCCGATTGCACAGCCCAAGTCTGCAGCAAAAACCATCTTTCAAAAACAGTAAAACTAAGAAATGGTGTCCCTCGGGGAGCCATCCTATTTCTTCTGCAACTTAACCTGTACACAGCAGACCTACCCACCCCACAAACT
>SEYY01001005.1:10447-31995 GCA_009176605.1 Armadillidium nasatum
TGTAGGCAATTAGAGAAAATAAAGTTAATATATAGAACGTCTTAAATAGTTAGTACTCACAATGTTTCGTAGATATGGGTATTCAAATTGTATCGCCCGTTTTTCCTCTTGACACGGACGATGTTGTTGATATGAAGTCGCTCTCCGACGTATACGAACAAAAATTCTCAGCTCCGTAGTAAGGACTATTGGGATCACAAAAGAGCGGATGGCAGCATATGTACAATAACAAACCGTTTTTTCAAAGTTGAAGGTGAATAAAATTCGGTAATAAAATTTTAGAATATTTATTCTTAGACAATGGGAGTTATGAAAGAAAGAATTCATTTTTTCAAAAGCAAAGATATAGAACGTATGAGAAGGTCTTGAGAAAAACGAAGGAACGGTTTGAATAGGGTTTTTGTGGTTATTGAAAACTGACGAGAATGTTGCATTCAGAAGAATATCGCTCAACAAAGAAATCTCGTAATCAAGTATTTTAATTGAGGAATATGGAAAACAATGTTGTTGAAGGACGATGAGACGTTAATTAAGTTGATTATACAGTTCCCAATCCCGGAACTGTGGAAGAAAAATTCTTTTTATTTTATGTTTCTATTAAATTGCTTATATTTTATTTTCTTTCACTTTTCAATATATTAAATGAAATAAAAATGAATATATCTTACGCGAGGATTTTCCTGGTGATCGAAATTCTCGCTCAATTTGTAGACAACCGTAATATATTATTTTTACTTAGAGCCTTAATTAGGTAATAATTGTCAATAAGTTTTTATTTTGTTTTTAATACTTTTAGCAAAATAGTCTTTAATTTTAATCAAATAATATTCTACCTAAAATAGACAAATAAGAGAGTTAATGTTTACAAGAAAAGAAAAAGGATACATATCAGTAAGTTGTTTGTTGAAGAATCCTCCAGAGTGTATTAGACTGGATTGTAGTTTATGTTATTGAACCCTCTGAAAACCCTCTAGAGCTTCCCCTCTTTTCTTGTGATTATAGGCTTCTATGACAGCTTCCTGTGAAAAATATCATTAATAGTGACAGAACACCCGTTCTTATTACAATATATATATATATATATATATATATATATATATATATATATATATATATATATATATATATATATATATATATATATATATATATATATATATATATATATATATATATATATATATATATTGAAATGGATAGTTGATGTCGCAATCTGTCTTCTCGAAAAGATGATCTCAGATCTTCTGTGAGTACAGCAGGATTACGCAAAAGAGCAATTTCAACGGGCACACAACAAGAACTTTTTCAGTAGTTCAAGGGTAAAGAAAACACGAAGAATGAATAAATGTGTTTTATTGGTACCCAATATTAAATGACGATGATGACAGAAATATATGAATGAAATCTTAACAACACGGTTAGAACGTGGAGAGAGAAAGGCTAAGGAAAGAGCTTAACAGATTAGAGCTCTGGTTTGGAACTAACAACATAAAGTTCTTCCTTTTAATGGAGGAATATGAAGAAACATAAGTATTTAACTCCTTGATAGTCGTTGATAAGATGTTGATTGTTGTGGGAGTAGTTCCGGACTCGGAACTGTAAGAATTATATAGAATTTTTATTATATAGATGAAAATATTATCGTGTAGGAAAAAGATAAGCGAATAATACATACGTGAAGCAAGTAGTTGATGTTGCTTCACTTGTTGATATAACGTCAATATCGAGAATGTCAATCCTTCTCTTTACAAGGTTATTTTATCAAAGAGTTTATGATGATAAAAAATGTTCAACGTGTATTTCAAAGTTTATGATGTTAATTTATATGTTTTACTTGTTATTTTATTATTATACAGTTATCTGCAAAAAAAGAAAAAACATTTAGATGTAAGACAAAAGAGAGTAAAAGTATAAAGTCACTCAGCATTTTTATTGTAGGGATGTTTCTCTCATCTTCTTCTTGAATTACACGTTGAACATTTTTTATCATCATAAACTCTTTGATAAAATAACCTTGTAAAGAGAAGGATTGACATTCTCGATATTGACGTTATATCAATAATATCCCCGCCGGGGAGCCACCCTTATCTTTAAGGAAAGTTGGTCAGTCTACATCACCGAGACCAACTTTGGTAAGGGGGTGTGAGCATCTTTCTAATGCTAATATTGTTAACAGGTAGATGTCATGTGGGATTCCCGATGAAATTATATTCTGAGAAAAATTGAAAAACAAATAGTAATTCAAGAAGAAGATGAGAGAAACATCCCTACAATAAAAATGCTGAGTGACTTTATACTTTTACTCTCTTTTGTCTTACATCTATTTGTTTTTCAATTTTTCTCAGAATATAATTTCATCGGGAATCCCACATGACATCTACCTGTTAACAATATTAGCATTAGAAAGATGCTCACTATATATATATATATATATATATATATATATATATATATATATATATATATATATATATATATATATATATATATATATATATATATATATATATATATATATATATATATATATATATATATATATATATATATATATATCAGACTTGGGTCCAAATACAAGTACTTGTACTTTGGTACAAAAAAATTCAAGTACTTTTAAGTACAAGTTAAATTTTAAAAGTAAAAATTCTAAAAATTACTATTTATTTAGGGGGGGGGGGGAAACAATATGTGTATCTGATCCTCATACCTAAGATTTGTCAAAAAAAAGTTCCCAGAATTTAGATAAATCTCACTTTATTATTATTATTATTATTATTATTATTATTATTATTATTATTATTATTATTATTATTATTATTTTAAATTTTTTTGTAAAATTTTATTTTTTTTTTTTTTTTTTTTTTTATTCTTTTTATAGCGAAAATCTTTCAGGTGTTGGAAGCCTTAAAGAGAAGTGATTAAATGAAAAAAAAAGAAATGGATGAATGGAAGGAGAAGGCACCACAAAGAGCAAGTCTGGAGTTTCCAATATTCACATAAAATTCATAGGAAAGCAGGCTTCCCTTCTACTAGGGCAATGGAATGGTGACGGATTGTGAAAGGTTAATTAATTTGAGCACCTGCTGCTGTAGTACCTTTAGAAAAGAGATAATGTGACAACGTTATGTGACAGAGATAAAGGGTCAAATGGAGTTTGAAAGTAGGGGACAGTTTATTAGTCTTTTAGCCTAAGACTTAACCCTATTCAAAAGAAGAGACTGTACTCCATACAAGTGTGGATAAGACCCAATATAAGTGAAGCAACTTCAAAAAAAAAAAAAAAAAAAAAAAAAAATTCCCACAACCAAAACAGAACTTCCAGTTTCCTTGAAGCCATCTTAGCAACTGTTCTGTAATGAGATTTCCAATAAAATCTATGGTTAATGTTCAGACCAAGAATGTTTTTGCTCACAGGTGATATGGGAAAGTCGTTGAAAGAGATATGAGAGTTGAAGGTATTGTTTCTAGGGGAACGTGAAGTAGTGAGTTTTTAAAGAGTTGAATTTCACAAGGTTGAGGCGATCCTCTTTGAAAATTACATCCAGATCTGCAAAAATAGAATAAGAAAGGTGAAGTTTAGAAGCAACTCTAGATGCAAAAGAATGTACAGATTTGAAATGAATAGGAGAATGGAGAGTCGAGTCATGGGCATAAGAATGAACAGAGTTCAAAGTGCAGCTGAGAAGACCATTTATGAAAGCAAGAATAAAAAAATAAGAAACTGAGGAAATAATAGGAAAGGAGGAAGGAGGTCACTCCATCAACAAGTGCTGATATGGAATGATCTGAGAGAAAACTAGGCATGAGTATGCAAAGAGAAACAGGAAACCTAAAGGAAAGGAGTTCAGGAAGTAGGGATTTGTACAACACCCTGTTAAAAACTTTGAATTACCAACACTCAAGATTCCCCATTGTCCCTAATAGCAGAAGACCATATTTCATAAGATAGGTAAGTATGTCACCAGTTGAACTCAATCGTCGAAAGGAATACCAATGATCAGAAAGAAGGAAATGAGTCTCTAGATGATCCAGGAAATAAGAGTTGAGTAGAGTTTTAAAATATTATACAATATAAGTGAAGCTATAGGATGATAGTTTGAAGCATCCGAGCTACCCATCTTTGGCATCGGCTCAACAAATGCGTTCTTCCAGAATTGAGGAAAAGTTAATATTCATGCATATAGAGTAGACTCGAACAATGACAATTGATAGCTCAGACTTATACTCCCTCAGAACACGGAGAGGAATGCCATCTAGGCCACAAGCCGTAGATTGCTGAATCCTTCCCGATTAAGTTTAATCAAAGGTAAAGACATGGGACACATGAAAGAAGGAGTAGGAAGAGGAATGCAAGAACCATTCAGTATGGAATTAGATGAAGGAGTATTACCTACAGATCGTAGATGGAACATATAACTGAAATATTCTTAAAGGTGGGCAAGAAATCTTTAATCATTTGAGGATTCAACGGACTGTTCTTTCATCAGGGCTAAATACTCATTCAAGAAATTCATTATCATTTTGACCAGATGCATTCAAAATGTGCACTGTTTTTCGAACTAAAAATACACACAAAAGTGTCTTCAGTTGAATGAAAATATAAGAATATCGTCAATTCGCAAGTGTAATAATAGATAGATAATAGGTTTAAGCTTGATTGTTTCCTTGAAAATTTATAAGGAAAAAGAAGGGCTCCGTATTAGCGACTGTACGAGTTTATTTTCAGAACTTCAAAAATTTTCTAATGTTGTTATTATTGCTTTATCAGAGCATTTACCAAGAAGTTCAGGAAACCCTCTACCAAAAGGAAATTGTTCAGTTTTGGGGCTTCCCAACTCAAAACTCGACAGACTCATACCAAATGCAGGAGCATATTACTATTGAAATGCAGAAATATATTAGTCAATCTTGTATTTCTTAAGAAAGGGGTAGGGATATACAGATATATTGGAAAAATTCTGAAGAGATGTTTCTAATACTGGCAAAGCTACCAAAGAAATATTTTACTATTCTAGCATATTCTGCTCCTGTGAAAAGAATCTTCAACTTCACGGGAAAAGTCTTTCGCCCTGACAGATGGTGATTGATTAACAAAAAATTTGAAACCCAATGTTTTTGAATGCAACAGTAACTAGAATTATGGTTTTAATTTTTACGCTTGAGAAAGAACAATTTAAAAAAAGGCTTACAGAATTTATCAAAGCATAATTATTTTGAAATACTTTTTATACACTATATACTTTAATTAAATTTTTGTATATTTTACCAAATTGTTTAAAATAATTCAGAATTTAGAAATGGATCTCGATAGTAGTATATTATTTTACATATTAATAACTACAGTTCAAACTGTAAAAAAATTTAAATGTTCTTAAATACAATCCATTTTTCCTCTACTTGTACTTGAACAATTCTGATGTGTACTTGTACTAAAGTACAGTGGCCTGTACTTGGACCCAAGCCTGATATTTAATTTATTTATATATATATATATATATATATATATATATATATATATATATATATATATATATATATATATATATATATATATATATATATATATATATATATATATATATATATATATATTACTTCATACGCCGAAGACATAACTATTGCCACAACCCACCAAAACCTCAATACAGCAACAACAATCGCACAAGACTACTTAACACTAATCCAAACATGGCTGAGAGGAAACCGTATGACGGCATCCCCAAACAATCCTCCATAACCCTCATAACAACAGACAAACACCTATCCAACACCCACCCACAAGTTCTCCTAAACAACACTCCAATACCCCTCAACAAAATTCCAAAGATTCTCGGCCTAACCTTTGATACCCACCTCACTTTCACCAAACAAATCCAAAATACCACCTCAGCCGCAAACAGAAAACTCAACATCCTCAAAACAGTGGCCAACACAGACATAAACAACAACATTCAAACCTCAATTGCCATCTACAAACAATTTATACGCCCCACCATCAACTATGCCTCCCCAGTCTGGCACCCAGCTCTCCAATCAAAACTTAATGACACTTCAAATAACGCAAAAAAGAGCCCTCCGCACAATCACCGGCTGCACACCCACAACCCCTCAACAACACCTACATAATGAAACCAAAATACTACCTTTAAAGAACCACCTCGAAATGATAGGCACTCAATTTTACGCAAAAACCTGTCTACCCACACACCCATGCCACAATACTCTCCTCCAACCTACCAAACACAGACTAAAACAACTTCCATCATCCACTGGTACCTTCTACAAAAAAATCCTAAATCACATCCCCCCACCTCCCCCCAATACCACAACAACCAAACATATTCACACTCAACTAACGCATTCCTACTTGACCAACAGACAACCAAACAACATCCTTGACAAACCCCCTCCTGAAATAAACCCCGACTTCAGCAACCTCCCAAGACACTCACAAATCTCATTAGCAAGACTGAGATGTGGGCACCACCCAAACTTACAACAATACAAACATAAATTCAAAATAAACCAGACAACATCTCCCACTTGTACCAGATGCGGAGAAGCCCCGGAGACCGAGTCACACTTTCTATTACACTGTCCTTCCAACTCTCGCCCTAGAATCTCCTGTGGCATCACTACCTTGAAAGATCTCTGGACGAGGCCGACTGCGGCGGGCGGCTTCATTGGCGAAGTGTGGCCACCTCAGGATGGGGTGAGAAGTTAAAAAAAAAAAAAAAGGTATATATATATATATATATATATATATATATATATATATATATATATATATATATATATATATATATATATATATATATATATATATATATATATATATATATATATATATATATATATATATATATATATATATATATATATATATATAAGGATCGCAAGCCTTTAACTGTTGAGGAAATGTATGAAGATTTTAGTCAGGATCATGCCAACAAAACTGTTACAATGGAAGCACATCCAAATTTACCTGGTCCTTTAATGGCATCCTTTCATCCTTGCAGGTATGGTAGAAATAATTAAGTTTTGGTGGTAGTTAGTCTGAGGTAAAATAATTCAAATTGTTTTATCTTGAATTTGATAGTTTAATTTCCAATATAATATAAACTCAGACAAAATTAAAGTATTACATGGAAATTAGTATTAGGCGGTCGATTATGCCATTAGGTTTAGGTTGTATTGGGTTTATAGTGATCCCAATGGAACAACACCGGTTTATTTAAACAATGTATCAACAAACTTAACCAGTGCACATCATGCGCATTCTTAGTGCATACCACCCAAACTCAGTACAGAACATTATCAGTTTGAGTACAAATAGGGCTTCAAAGAGTTCCATAGTCATGCAAGTGTGTAAAAATAGCAGTGTCTTTGTCTTCACTTGTCCCAAAGTGCCTGAAAAATGGACAGAGGAATTTGCGATTACATTATCGGAAACTGGCCTCCAAGAGATTAATGACTGAGTGATTGTGATCATTCACTTGACAGTGCGTCATATCCTCCTCTGTTCAGGGCAGTTGGCAACTACCATAGAAGACAAGATTAGGGTGCATAATGGCTACAACGGGGAAAGATAGCAGATTTCTCCATCTGAAATTTTTTTGAGATCAGTTCTAAGCGAACATTCATCTACAAAGCTTGCTCCTGGAATCAGACTTGTATCCATTTCCAACTATACCGTTCGAAGAAGACTGTTAGACGGGCTGCCACCGATTCTGTTCTCGCCAAGGTACATCTAGTTGCCCGATTGCATTTTGTATATTGCTTTGGAAATTGAGCAATTGCGCAGTTGTGTAATGTATATTTCATTGATGAGTCATTGTTCGCTCAACATGTACCAGATGGACGTCAGCGAGTGTGGAGACGTCCAAGAGAGAGCTTTACCACTTTCATAATTTCTCCTAAGGTGGTGTGTGCTGCTGTAAGTTCAGGATCCCTCATGGAGTTGCGTATACTGGACAGGGCGAACTCTCTCTATTTTTATCTTCCCTTTTTGGTGGAAGCGTGATCTCAGTCGGCCATTGCAAAAAAAAAAAAAAAAAAAAAAGGAAGGACCGCTCTCGCCTCTCTAACTACTGTCCTTTTCCTTTAACATTTAGTTCTTTCTTAAGTTTTTTAATTCTGTTCCTCAAATGAAGATCTGGAAACTCCCTAATTCTTTTTGTTTCCGATAGCCAGTATGGATTTCGTAAGGAACCCTCATCTAATGATGTTTTTACTCATATCTCTGACTCTTGGTCCGCTGTCTTCAGCAAATTTGAAAATTTGTTGCTCTGGCACTAGACATTTTGTAAACCTTTAAAAAGGTTTGGTATAACACTTTGGTATCGAATCCATTTTCGGTATCCATCCTTCCCTTCGATTTCCTTTTCGGTCGTTCTATAGCATCGGTTTTCAACGTCCACGGTTCATATTTTAAATCTATTAATTTATTAATAGTGGTGTTTTTCTTGTTTTTCATATCCCAACTCTTTCTCAACTTTTCACTAATAACCTTCCCTCTATTACTTCATCACCCTTCCACTCGATATCCACTTCTTTATTATTACTTTCATTATAAAAGAGGTCCAACTTAACAGCAATTAATTGACACTAGTAGGGTGGCTAGGGAGCAGCACACCTGTGATTTTTCTTGAATTTTTAATTGGGGAAAATAAAAAAAATGTTTTCAATGCCTTTGAAATTCAGTTCCTCTATTTTTCTACTCTACATAATCTTCAATACAATTATGACCTCATCAAAAACGCACAAATCTAGCCTTCACCTTTCGTTAATTTTCTCTGTTTCTTTTGCTTGTGATCTTTCTTTGAAGGATAGCATTACTTCTCGAAACAAGCTTGCAAGAGGTTGAGTGTTCTGAATAAACTTTGAAATTTCTTCATGCTTCCCCAAGTTGTTTGTTCTTAATAGGGGTGTTGTTTTCCCCTGTGTAGAATATTCCTCACACTTCTGGGATGATTCCACTCTCATAGCCAGTATGGGGCCTAGCAAGACTTTTCATCTTATCAACTGTTTCTCAATAACTCTTTCCTGTCTCTTTCTCTCTTTCTGCCCATCGAATTATTACGTCGTTCTCTCTATACTATCACTATTACAATGGACACTACTCTTCTGAACTTTCCCATTGCATACCTCCTCCATTGGGAAGAGATCGTGCGACACGCCTTTCTACACATTCTACACATTCTCATCCTTTCTATGCTCAACTCACTGACCACAGACTTAACTGCTATACTTAATTTTTCATGTGCTCCACTGGTAAAGTCTGAAACTCGCTCCCTTTATATCCCTTTTCAAGCGTCGAGTATTGGCACTTGTCTACCATTAATTTGAACCTTCCACAGAATTTTCCAATTAGTGAAAGTTGGTAGATCTCCAGCCTTTACCCTCCAGAGAAGATACATATAAAAAATCTACTTTTTCTTCTTCCTAATTTTTCAGTTGTTTTTACCATGTTTTCATACCAGGCCTTCACTGCGCTACTTTACCCATATACAGTTAGTTTGTTTTAGGGGTTCCGAGTGAACATGTGGCTCAGTTTTTTTTTATCTTGATGTTAAGCAGTTTGAACATCTGTTGAAATAATTTATTTACTGTAGAGCCTTTTTTTTTCCATACACTGTCTTCTTAAGCTTCCATATACTTTTACAATGAGATTTTCTTAGGGGTTTCAAGTAAAAATGTCACTATTTTCTTACCTTGAAGATAAGCAGTGTGAATATATGTTATTTTGCATTCCTAATTGAAATAATTTATTGTATTGTAGCGGACTTTATATGAGTCAACACTATATATATATATATATATATATATATATATATATATATATATATATATATATATATATATATATATATATATATATATATATATATATATATATATATATATATATATATATATATATATATATATATATATATATATATATATATATATATATATATATATATATATATATATATATATATATATAAAGGCCAGACGCCTACTAATTCCACCAGAGTTAGGGGGAAAGTCGGGAACATGGTCAAATCAAAGGTCGATATATGATATATATATATATATATATATATATATATATATATATATATATATATATATATATATATATATATATATATATATATATATATATATATATATATATATATATATATAATATCAGAGGTGCGCGCGCAAATTTTAAACTTTAAGAGTGCAAATTGGAAAAACTTAGTGCGCAAGCGCAAAAGCGCGCATTTTTTCAAAAGTTTAGTCCGCAAATGCAAAAGTGCACATGGCAAAAACCCATCTTCCATCAACTACTGAACGACCATCTTTTAGTTGAGTGAGTTTACATGTATCATTCTTAACCAGATCCTTAATTTCTTCATCCATTACTTTCTTCCAGGGAAATGAATCAGAACTTGCCATAGCTTCTTCTTAAGATTTTGGGATACAAGTCATTCTATAACAATAGTCTATTGAATAATTAGCATTTAATAAATTTTGGTCCATATCATCATAGTCTTCAAGACACTTTGGCTTATTTCTTTGTCTTTTAGGATATCTGTTTTTATCTTCATTTGCACCTAATTCTCCATTTTCTTTGTCTTTAATAGATCCATTTTCTTTTGTCCTTGGTCTTGTATATTCATGTTCAAATTCAGATGTTTCTTCATCTTGTTCTTCAAATTTTTCTGTAAATTTGACACATCTTACTTTCTTGATATTGTTTTTGTCAGGAAAGTATACAAGATATGCTGGGTTTTCATTGTCATGGCCAACAAAAATTCCTTGTTTACTGTGTGCATCTAATTTCTTCTTTTCTTGTGAGCATGAATTAACAAACTAATCCAAATACCTGTGTATTACTTAAATTTGATTTTCTTCCTGTCATTATTCATAAGGAGTTTTTCCTGTCCTCGAATCATAACATCTGTTGCGAATGTAAGCTGAAGTTTTCACTTCATATGTCCATAATTTTTTAGGCAACTTAGCTTCCAATAATAAACATCTATCCCTATCAAAAAGAATTCTCCATGTAAGCTGTACTTTACCATTTTGATGTGGAGAATAGGTGCTGAAAATTCTTGCTTTATACGATTCTTTTTGAGGAGTCATTTGAAGTCTGCAGAGGTAAACTTAGTACCATTTCTAGCAGATGAATCTGCTAGAAATTTTTCTGTAACAGCAATCGTATCAGTTATACTCTTCAATAAAAATATAAAAATTTCACCATAATAGTCATCCACATTTTAAATAGCATATTTAAAACCATCCCCTGCAACAGGGTCATTTGGATCTGCTAAATCACAATATACTAATTCTAATATACCAGTAGTATATTTTTCAGCATCTCGATTTTTAGTCTGAGTCATTTTGCCCAAAGCACAAGTACTTCAATCAAAATTTTCTTTATTAGTAATACTCATACCATCTACTACACTTTCAAGTTTTAAAACATCTTGGACATTACAGTGGCCCATAATTTTATGCCACTCTTGCAAACTATAATGACCCATTTTCTGAATACCAATATTGTTCAGGAAATATAAACCTCCTGTCTTCTTAATATTAAATACAGTTAAAGCATAAAATATTAAATTTTACTCCAAAATTCAGCAAATTTTGGTGCAAAATTTATAGAAACTCCATTCTTCGCAGCTGCCTGGACTGAAAATATATCTTGGTTTTACGTGGGTACGCAAAGAGCATTTTCAGTAAAATACTATGAGACTTACCATTTATGTCACATATTGATACTTTAGCATGGCCTTTACCAATTGCAGCCTTATTCATTTTACTGCCACCGGCCAATTCAATAAAATGATTTAAGGATTCAAAGTTTTCTTCAAAGCTGATAAACTTTGATTTATCACAAATAATATGTGAAGTTTCTCCAGAGTTTACCAGTAATTACAATGCATAAGAATGACATCATCCTTTACAATCTTAGCTGAATTATTTTTCGTACAAAAATCTGTATCATGGGTTTGTGAATTACAGTTAACACACCATCTTTTATAATACTGCCTATGTCCCCCACTTCCCTTATAAGCTTGGTAAGATTGCTTAGTAACCTGATGATTATTTAGTTTTTTTCCTGTACACTCAAATTTCTTATATCCTATTTTTTCACAAAAAAAAACATTTTACTTAACCTTTTCCATCTTTTATCTTCATAACATTTTCTGATGGCGTAATATTTGTCTGTTGACTCTTTTCTGCCTCTTCAAAACTTCTTAGAGCTACTTTAAATTCACTAAATGTCATGGTATTCTCTTTCGGAATAATTACTGTCAAAAAAGTTCTGTACTCTGAAGGTAGACCTTTCAAAACCATAGTAAACTGTCACTCAAAGTTTCACCAGCTAATTTCAAAAATGTAGCTGCTGTCTCTACCCTTAAAATATAATCAGTAACATCTTCATCACAGCCTAATTTCAATGAGGTTAGCTCTGTACATAAAGCTATAATTCTAGACTTACTGCTACCCAAATAGTGATCATGTAATATTTTCATGGCTTTCATGCTATCATCTTTAACATTTCTTATGATAAGGAATAAACTTCTATCATCTACGACTAACATTAACTCTGCAAAAAATTTTGCCTTACCATCGCTATCAGCATCAGCTGTAGAATCATTTATCATGTGCAGCATATATTGCAGCCTTAA
The DNA here is from genome assembly GCA_009176605.1 of Armadillidium nasatum. Lineage (NCBI taxonomy): Eukaryota > Metazoa > Arthropoda > Malacostraca > Isopoda > Armadillidiidae > Armadillidium > Armadillidium nasatum. The sequence continues at coordinate 23,125 of SEYY01001005.1, forward strand.
AATGTCCTAAGAATTTATCTTCTGACAACTCTTATTTTTCTACATTGCCATTGAAATACAAACACTTCAGCCCATAACCTGTTTTATTTTATTTGTCATGATGGCAGAAATATAAATGATAATGTTACATAGGGCAGGATACAGAGAAATACAGCTACTCTTACGTAGACCTTTATTTACATGCCTACCACATAGTAAAGTACCTGCTACAATACACGAGATAATGAGATTACAATTATTATTACATGGGTAGTCTACATGATGGAATATAATATTTACTGAATGGTAACCAAAAAAATATTTGGACATTTTATTAATAAAGCATATACTTTCGGTTAACTCTTAGCAAGCTGGATGACCATATATACCAAAAACTAATTGGTTAGTAGTATAGCCTTTTGATTAGCAACTATTTTTTTTACATGACAAGTGATAAGGTTAATTATTGTGATACCACTTGAATCAGCTAACATCACTTTCTCTTTCTTCCTCCACCAGGGTGCAATTTCCATATTACCTTCTAAATATTTCAACAAAAATTCCATCCCTTATTAATTCCAGCTATTTTTTCACACTTGTCATTTCTCTGCACCAGTAATCGTTATCTCTGTTTCAAAAAATTCGGCAAAAAAATTCCCTTCTTTCTTGAATTTCAGTCTATTATATAATCCAAGAAGAATGTTCTCAGAGCTCCAAAAATATTTGTTTATTTTTTCAAAACTTTTTGTAATTTCCTGTCATTTTATTCTTCACTCTCTTCGCTCCAGTATTGTTAATTGTCATGTTTATTATAACTAATAATATTCTCACTTCCATTTCCTCAAAATCCATATCTAAGACGTCCTTAAAACTTTCAAGACTTTGGAAATAGTGATACAGGCTTAGGAACAGATAGGGTCCTCTTATACCTTTGAAAAAACGGACAATTTTCACACTTCCTATTTAAATCTTGTAAGATTTTGTTTTTTTCCTGTTAAATATCTTTCTACTTTTATTATTATTTTCAGAAAGTTTCAAAAAAAATTTCATAGTTACCTTGTCCAAATTATAAATATAAATTGACAAGTTTCTTTCATCCTATTTTTCCATCCTTTTCATAACTATCAATATTATTACGTAGTTTCTGCGCTCTAATAAACCAATTCTTATATGGTTCTACACATTGTAATGCATTTTACTTTTACATTTACTAAATTTTTCAAAATTATCTTTATTCTCTCTATTTTAATTGTAAAACTCAGATTTCTCACAATTTTTCATCCCATCCATCAAGGTACATCCCGCTTACTATTTTTGTTCTTATTTTTATTCATTTTCCATTCAGTATACATGTAATATTAAAAATCTTTATTGTTTGATATTCCCTTTTCACCAAACATTAATGTTTTATCTGACTTCTGTTTCTTTCCTTCATGATTCTCACTTCTTTTGCCAATAGTATCATCATTATCACTGTTACTCACAACTCTCCACATACTGACTTGTTTCCCTGTATCTAGTATATCATCCATTCCCTTTAACTAGGAATCATTCTTCACTTTTACCATTTGAATCAGCTAACATCACTTTCTCTCTCTTAATTAGTTTATTTTTTCAACTTTCTGAAAAATACTTTGCCAGGTTAATTTTTTATTTGCATATAAAACAAACCATTCTTTATTTGTTTCTGATGCAAATCGAGATCGTTTATTTAAAGGTTTCACCCAACGCCTGACTTCTTCTTCCCATAACTTAGGAACATTTCGGAGGAACAAGAATTCAATCTTGATGACCCTCAAAATATAATATATATATATATATATATATATATATATATATATATATATATATATATATATATATATATATATATATATATATATATATATATATATATATATATATATATATATATATATATATATATATATTATATTATATATTATATATATATATATATATATATATTATATATATATATATATATATATATATATATATATATATATATATATATATATATATATATATATATATATATATATATATATATATATATATATATATATATATATATATATATATATATATATATATATATATATATATATATATATATATATATATATATATATATATATATATATATATATATATATATATATATATATTATATATATATATATATATATATTATATATCGCAAACCATTCATCTTAAAAGTGTTTAAAAAATTTAATTTTTGTTACTTACAAAAGCATAACATAAAATAACATAAAAATTAAAAACATAAAAATAAGCTTTCTTTCTTTCTTTCCATGCTTAAAAAAGTGCAATTTTATTAAAAGTTTATTAAATATTTTTTTTTAAAATCCTTGATTCTGTTCATTGACAATGACTTAAATTAATTGTTAGTTTCATTTAATAACAATATATGAAAAAAAAATTTCAAAAATAAAAAAAACAATTACGCATGTTTCAAAAATTTTTCTTTGTTTTTTTTAATAACTTTTTAAACTATAACTCACTAGTTAAAATATTTTAAATCCTCGTATTTTTATGCATTGTTTAAATTTTACAAGCGTTAATTAATTGAACTACAATATTAAAATTAATTAAGGCATCACAAATAATTAACATTATCACTTGTCATTTCAGTCCAATCTAAATTATAACATAAAAATGGAATGAAAATAAAAAAATAATACAAAATTTCTCTCAAATATTTCGTGCGTTATAAAGAAATATTGTTTGACTTTTCTTTGCAAACAAAATCGTAGGTATAAAAGCGCTCGTGCTCGATTTGTACATACACACTCGCGTCCATAATCAATATTAAATCATGCGTTGTAAAATTTTTGCAAACTATTTTATTGGTTTTAAATAACTAATCAAATTGTATGACATTTTTTTTACATTAAAATAACTTCATTGGAGTATTATTATAATAAGACGCAATTTAATTTATTAAATATTTAATACCATTAAAAAAAAAAAATTAAGGAATAAAAAATAATAATTAACAGTTGTACAATAGCAGTTGTATATAATGTTGGTTTCACAAACTTGCAACCAGGTCACTAGCCCCTTCATATATATATATATATATATATATATATATATATATATATATATATATATATATATATATATATATATATATATATATATGTATATTGGCTAGCAGAAAACAGGATGACGGCATCCCCAAACAAATCCTCCATAACCCTTATAACAACAGACAAACCCATATCCAACACCCACCCACAAGTCCTACTAAACAACACCCCCATACCCCTCAACAAAACCCCAAAAATTCTCGGCCTAACATTTGACACTCACCTCACCTTCTCCAAGCACATTCAAAATACCACCTCAGCCGCAAACAGAAAACTCAACATCCTCAAAACAGTGGCCAATACAGACATAAACAACAACATACAAACCTCAATTGCAATCTACAAACAATTTATACACCCCACCATTAACTACGCCTCCCCTGTCTGGTACCCTCTGCTCTCCGACAAAAACTTAACGACACTCCAAATAACGCAAAATAAAGCCCTTCGCACCATCACCGGCTGCACACGCACAACCCCTCAACAACACCTACATAACGAAACCAAGATACTACCTATAAGGAATCACCTCGAAATGATAGGCACCCAATTCTACGCAAAAACACGTCTACCCACACACCCATGTCACAATACTCTCCTCCAACCTACCCCACAGAGACTAACACACCCTCCATCGTCCACCGGCGCCTTTTACAAACAGATCCTAAATCACATCCCCCCTCCTCCCCCAATACCACAACAACCAAACATATACACACTCAACTAACACATTCATACTTGATCAACAGACCTCCAAACAACACACTAAACGAACCCCCCCCGAAATAAACCCCGACTTCAACAACCTCCCAAGACACTTAAAACTCACTTGCAAGATTGAGATGCGGGCACCACCCAAACTACAACATTACAAACACAAATTCAAAATAAACCAGGCAGCATCTCCCACCTGTACTAGATGCGGAATGGCCCCGGAGACCGTGAAACACTTTCTATTACTCTGTCCTTCCAACTCTCGCCCCAAAATCTTCTGGGGCATCACTTCTTTGAAAGGATCTCTGGACGAGACCGACTGCGGCAGGAAGCTTCATTAGCGAAGTGTGGCCGCCTCAACATGGGGTGGTCAGGGGGTGAGAAGGTAAAAAAAAAAAAAAAGGTATATATATATATATATATATATATATATATATATATATATATATATATATATATATATATATATATATATATATATATATATATATATATAATATATATATATATATATATATATATATATATATATATTTAATAACGAAACGATTAAAAAATTTTGACGATGACGATGAAATTGAAAAAGTATATATTTCCATTATTTTAATAAATTTAGCAATTTTATAAGGATGAATTAAATGGTCTTTTCTTTATCCTTTACTCTAATGTGTAAATATATGTAATTTTAATACATAGTATCTTCAGAACATTGATTTTAAAAATTTTAATGTTAAAACATGGACAGATGCAAAATTCTAATTTAGAACTCTTAAACTGTGGTGCAGACACGTACTCTTTTTTCCAGTTTTCGGGGTAATTCAATTTTGTCTTGGAGAGTATATTTGTCACCCACTGCTAATTATCCTTTCTCTCAATAAAAGAATGTTTAACAGTGAGATATTTATAAGCCAATATATATAAATTAATTGTCAAAATAATCGGCAGAAGATTGACGAGACAATTAAAGAAAAAATCAAACCAGTTTTGCCCGTGATGACGATTAATTCCTCTACTATATATATATATATATATATATATATATATATATATATATATATATATATATATATATATATATATATATATATATATATATATATATATATATATATATATATATATATATATATATCACAGGCATGCAGAAACTATGAAGAAAATATGTGAAACAGTTGTTGAAGGAGGAGGCGAACTAGGTGTTCACCTTTATCTAATAGTGTTTTTGAAGTTTATGCAAGCTATCATTCCAACTATAGAATATGATTTCACTCATAATTTTACTCTAGCGTAATTTCAAAATTTTTTATATTTACTGAAATAAATGCCATATAAAAAGTTAGATATGACAGGAAAATTATTCATCTGAATCTTGTTGCTTGAAATATTTGATTTTAAATTCTGGAATAAAATGTATCGAAATTGAATTATTTTAATTTTTCTTAGATAATTTGAAAGCTAATCCTTTTAACAAAGATTATATAACCATTTTACTTGTTTTTGTTTTATAATTCAGATTCAATACTTCATATTTTATAATAAAGATATTTCTATTATTTATTTTTTATATTTAAACCTAACTACAGAGTAAAAAAAAAATTTTTTTAATAAACTTTTGTGAGCTTTGCCAATAATGTTTTATGTTAAGGTCTTCATAATGAAAGCCATTTGATTGTTACGCTTTGAGTTTCACTACTTTTCCTTTTATCGTTAACTCTAGAATTATATGCAGTGTCAACCTTTAGTCACTGTGCCATTAAATTCCCTCCCTCTAATTTGTTGTTATTTTTGTTTTCCTTATTGCTGACAATGTTTCATTTATTATTTTGACAAGGAACTGTTTGGAAGGTAAATCGATAAATTATAATTTTTCCTTATCGACATAATTATTGCTCTTTTCTTGTGAAGACCTTACTGAAATGTTAAAAACTAAAAAAAATAAAGGTAAATATAAAAGGTGACTATCTGAAAGCAGGTTTGCTCTTTGCTTATCTACGAAATATGGGAAACTTGGTGATGATTTGTTCATTTTAAGAGTTCTGTCTGTTTAAATGGCACACCTTGAGGTAATTCATATGTTTAACCTTCTGGGTTGCATCCTGTATTTCTTCAACCAATCGTGAAATTTAAATAATAATGCAACAATAAAATTTTAAAATCAGTTTTATAATAATGTAATATAGTTATGTAATTTTGGAAATTAGTTTCATAATAGTAATAATTTCTAGAAATGTCTCGGCCATCTGTGAAAAAAATGGGTTTTGAAATTTTGGTTCTGTCCTTCATTGAATTTGCGGTCAAACTCCTTTAACTTCTCTTGGAAGTTTAAGAACCCTCATCGGTGCTGTTCTTTATTCTTTAACTCGTGTTTTAATTTTATTATCCATTTAGTTATTCATTTTTTCATTAAAAGCTTCACACCTAACGTGTTTTTGCTCTTTATCTAGGGGGTAACACTCATAGGACTGAACCTTATATCTTCACCACACAATTTGCGACGAAAGTTATTTCCTCAAAAATTATGGTTTTGAATTTCTCTGAGCTTAGCACTAAGGAGGAGTATGGCACTGGCAATATATCTCCTCCCATAAAAATTTTTTAGTAAGGTCTTATAATAAAACTATTAGGATATCATAGGGCCCCACGCAAACACCATAGGTTCCTATGAGAGAACCAAATGTGACTATGGTATTTTTGTTGTCAAGCTTTGCTTATGGTTCATAAGGAATATGGTAAACCTAATATCCGTATGGACAAACCTATAGAGACCTTATCTAAATTTGAAAATGGATATCCTTTTACAGCCTATAGTGAAGTTTCCTTGTTAATGCAATGTACTACCTAAACGTTAACGATATATCATATCTGAATAAGGAAATTCAAAGTGTACTTACGAACTTACTAATTTGTAAGGCTCTATGATAAAACCGAACGGTTCCTATGACAAAATCAAAGGTGACCATGGTGTTTTTATTCAAGCTTTGCTTAGGGTACATAAGGCGGGGTGTAAGTTCGGAAGCACAAGTTTTGAGAACTACAGGAGAGATACCATCATTACCGTACGCCTTGGTGTTAAGCTCAGAGAGAGAGCAAAAATGACGTCTTTAGAAGAAATTACAATTTTAGGCATAAATGAGTTGGAGGGGGTTGAAGGAGTAGGAACAGCTCCGGAATCACCTAAGGTAGAATAAGAGGCTAAAGTTTGAGCGAAGAGTTCAGCTTTAGAGGAAGGCAAAACAGTTGTACCATCAGAATATACTAAAGGAGGGAAAGAGGAAGAAGCAAAGTTATAATTGACATTTTTTTGCAAAATGCCAGAAAGGGCGGGAGGAAGAGGAACCAGAAAGATTTACGGCGGAGAAAAGAGTTTTGGTATCTCGAAGAATAGATTTAGCACGATTCCGGGATGAAATATAAGTTGCGTGAGTTTCTGGAGTTTGAAGACGACGGTAGTCCCCGAATGCAGCATTCCTGCGACGGATAGCTCGAGAAGCAGAGTTAAACCAAGGTTTATTAGGTTTAGTAGAAGGGAAAGAGTATGAATGTACTCCTCCATGCCAGAGAGAATCACCTCGGTTATGTGCTCTGCATACTCCGAGGAACCCCTCCCACGGTAACAGTAATCATTCCATGAAAAATCAGAAAAGTACAATCGAAAGTCAGACCAGTTATTGTCACCGAAATGCCAGAAACGTCTCCTCGCGGATCGCGGGGGCCGTTCTTGCGGAAGACTTGAAGAGACAGGACAAGATACAGAGATAAGAAGGTGATCGGATGAACCCAGAGGAGGAAAGAGTTTAACAGTGTAAACAGAAGGATATGAAGTTAGGAAAAGATCAAGTATGTTGGGTTCATCACCAAGACAATCAAGGATACGGGTAGGGAGATGCACCAACTACTTAAGGTTGTTCTGGATAGAAAATTGGTAGGCGAGTTCACCTTTTGGATCATGAGAACTAGATGAAAGCCATTGGCGGTAGTGAACATTGAAATCCCCTAATTTGATTATTTCGGAGAAAGGAAAAGAAGAAAGAATGTGTTCTATTTTGGAGTTAAGATAGTCGAAGAATTTTTGATAGTCAGTTAGAGTTAGTAGATAAGTAGACAGAACAGTTAAATTTAGTTGTACAGTTGCAAGAAAGTTTAAGCCATAAAGTAGAGAATTCAGAAGTCTCCAAATTAAAGAAAGACACGAGAACAGACAGCATCGTTGGGCACATATGCGCAACATCAGCATTTAGCTGAAAATGGTGGATAGTGGCAGTAAGAGGAAACAGAGTAGGGCTTGCTGTCAGAGCACTCAAACACCTGAGTCTCGATTAAGAATAAGAGATGAGGTCTAGAAGATGAGAGGTGGTGTTCGACAAAGTGGAAATTAGTAAAGAGACCGCGAATGTTGCAGAAGTTAATGAAAAAGGAAGATCGTGCACCAGGGCAGGTTGGAATAGATATCTTGGTGGCGCCAACCCCATCACCGGAGGCCACCAACTCCCAAGTGTTGATAGGGGAAGGAGTGGATAAGAGGCATTCTTTGGATGCCGCCTCTCGAGGCATCTCCGAGGCAGTTTTACGTTTCGCCGTTGTAGTTCTTATTTTAAAGGTAATGTTCGTGTAAGCGCTTGTAAATTTGTGGGAATGTGAAAAGGAAGTCGCCGGAAGGAGAAGCGGGAGCATAAATACTCCGATGTGAGACGAGGGTACACTAGAAGCCCTCTGAAGTGTGAAAAAAAAATAACTAAAATCAAGACAGTGAAGGACAAAAAAAAAAGCAAAACAAATATATTAAAAAAAAAAAAAAAAAAAAAAAAAAAAAAAAAAAAAAAAAATAAAAAAAAAAAAAAAAAAAAAAAAAATAAAAATAAAAAAAAAAAAAAAAAAAAAAAAAAAAAAAAAAAAAAAAAAAAAAAAAAAATATAAAAATAAAATAAAAATATAATAAAATAATATAAAAATCTCAAAAACAATGAAAATAATAAACAAAAAAACAACAACGTTTTTATTTCACAATTACTTACCCTCCCAATATCTCACTTTTAATTTTACCCCTTTAATATAACAAAAA
>SEYY01001006.1:7500-40000 GCA_009176605.1 Armadillidium nasatum
ATTTGAAAAAGGGTCAAATTTCCAAAAATAATTTTTAAATAATAATTTAAAAAGTTATTTTTAGAAAAACGCTTCAAATGGACTTTTTTCACCGGGAAAGAAACAATTTACACTGAAAATTTCAGGAGAATCGCTGAAAATTAAAAAAAAAAATTTGAAATTGGACTATATCCCCTTAAGCATAATTTGCCATTTTAACCCCGGCAGGCAAACCCCGGTTTCCCTGATTTTTAGCCGGGGCGGGCCGGGGCCGGGGCTGGGGTCAGTAAAAATGGCCGGGGGCCCTTGTCGGTTCATATATATATATATATATATATATATATATATATATAATATATATATATATATATATATATATATATATATATATATAATATATATATATATATATATATAATATATATATATATATATATATATATATATATATATATATATATATATATATATATATATATATATATATATATATATATATATATATATATATATATATATATATATATATATATATATATATATATATATATATATATATATATATATATATATATATATATATATATATATATATATATATATATATATATATATAATATATATATATATATATAAATATATATATATATAGTTTATTTTAATATATTTATAATTTTATATACATTTGTTTCTTTGCATTCTAAATTTTTTATAGTTATTTTCTAAATTTGGAATGGCTTTTACTTTTTAGAAGAGTATTTTGTTTCCTTCTGAATTCAGGTATATATACATAAACTGTACCAAAAATCCAAAACATTTCGAGTGATATTCGGTGCTTGTTATACTAAAACCGAAGTTAATATATAGATGCATGAATACAGGAATTTTACAAGGATACTTTAAAATTGCTAATTCGTGAATGTGATTTTTTTTTTTTATTAGATAATCAAATACATGTGAAGTGAATATATTTGTATATATTCCATTTTTCAATTTGAGAAAATTTTAACTGCAGAGGCCTATATGGCTGCGGCCAAAAGACAAAACAAAACCTAGGCTTAGGCCTAGGTTTAGACTTACAACAATTAGTGCAGCAATTTAAAAAGAAGCAGCTTTTCAAGCAGGTATTTAGGCATAAATTTTTTTTCAGATAGTTACATATAGTTAACGAGGCATATAAATGAGAGAATAGTCAATTGCACAGCTGTATTCTTAACATTATTGAAATTTAACCTAATACCAAAAGTTGGCTAGCTATCACTGGTTCAAAACTACTTAAAAATCCTTGAATTTTTGCTATAAAAACACACATTATTAAGCATTTAGGATACTATTTGTAATTTTGATGCTGATATTTTAATATATGAATGATTATGTTGATATTAAAATTGATATTTCACATATATATAGGGAAAAAGGAAATTATCCTCCATTTGCAGGGTTGAGGTACTGAAGATAGAACAACCCAATAGATAAATCCCTATTCTATTATGCATTCAAATATAATTTTTTACTTCAGTTTTGAAATTAAGATAATTATTTAGTTTAAGGGTCTAGAAATAGGTACAGAATGCATTTAAAATGAATAATTGCAATAAGAAATATTAATGTGGTCTATAACACTAATTATATTATAGCAAATTTCTATGCTTTTACACTAAAATAACTTTGGTTAATATATACAACACTTGGGTAAAGGTTAAGAAGCTTTCTGGGCTTCGATATTTGGAAAATATCGATATTCGAAAATATTGATATATCGAAATATATCGATATGGCCAATTCAAATTTTTTGATATTTGTGTTATTATTATTTAGCTTTCATTTCATGTATGCCTGTTATTCTAATTATTTTTATAATTATTATTATTTAGTTTTTCTAGCGTACTTAGTTCGACTTATCATAACCTGAACTACCGAAGTTGCCGTAAAATACAGGCCTAACCTATACAAGATGTTGCAATGAGAATACAGGCCTACTGCCGTATTACACCAAAACATAGAACATTTATATATATATATATATATATATATATATATATATATATATATATATATATATATATATATATATATATATAGCTACATGTTACACAAATTGCTTGGCAATTGCTTCAACAAAAGCTGTAAATTTGTCATTTTCCTCAAACCTTCTCGGCAAAAGTTGAACCAGTCAATCACTGTAGTTTTGCTAACACTAGAACAATTTGACATCTGTTTTACTGTTAAATTTTGTAGAAAAACATAATATATATTGCTTCTTCGTAAGATAAGAACTAATTTAATAATGTTGCAAAAACACAAGAAGACACCAATCTGTAGAACAAATTAAATTTATGTCTTGAAGATTCATATTTAAGTAAATGACCTATCACAATGTCAGGGAAAGTTAAACTAAAATTTTGCTATAAAAATATTAAAATATTGATATAAAGGATATCTATTAAAATCGATATAAAAAATATCGATATATACACTCAGAAAGCTTCTTAACCTAAGCCCAACACTTGTTTCACTTCTTTCATAAACGATAGAATATATTATTAAAATAGCCATAGTTGCTGCAATTAATGAACCATAGTTGATATAATTTATCAGACATAGTAGCCAGAACTTAAATATATGTATTTTTTATGGGCTGTAAACCTTATAAATAATAATTATAATGGTAATTGTGTACTTTAAAAGTATCTTTTTTCTTAATATATCAAAACTACGGAGACAAAATGTTATAAAATAATTTTTTTGGTAAATTGAAATGCAGAAAATGATTGTTACTAAAAAATAAAAAAATAAAAAATCTAATTAACAAGGAATGATAAGTATGATTATTAACAATACATCGTATAATTTCAATAATATATTATCATTTGACTATCCATTACCAGGTTATTGCATCGGAGTTAGAGTGAATTTTATAGCTATTTCAGAGCTTAAAAAGGTTAAAAAAAATAAAACATTGTATATATATATATATATATATATATATATATATATATATATATATATATATATATATATATATATATATATATATATATATATATAATATATATATATATATATATATATATATATATATATATATATATATATATATATTATATATATATATATATATATATATATATATATATATATATATATATATATATTTTTTTTTTTTTTTTATGTTCTCCTCCGGTGGGCAAAGGCCCAAGGCCTACCAATTTCCACCGGAGTTGGGAAGCAATCGGATTCGGGGTCGCTAATTGTCGCTAATATATATATATATATATATATATATATATAATATATATATATATATATATATATATATATATATATATATATATATAATATATATATTATATATATATATATATATATATATATATATATAATTAAATATAGTTTACCTTAATATTGACTTGAAGTAAAATTGTAACCTTCAGCTAGCAAATAGGGCCTAATGGCCAGGAAATAGGCCTAGCCTTATGAATACTGGCTCTATTTAATCAATTTAATATGCATAATTTATTTTTATTTCATATTTTTTTCTTCGTACTTTGAATATATTAAACAAAAAAAAAAAAAAAAATTTTTTTTCTTTACCTTTTTGCTCTGAAATAGCTGTAAAATTCTCTCTGAAACTGTTGGGAGGCGATGGAATAGTAGTGGAGAATAATGAGGAGATATTAGAAGAAGAGGGGAGTATTAGTTAATAGGAAAAGTGAAGAAGAGAAAGTTGGCAGGAATGTATGTTATATACATAATTGAGAGATTAGGGTAAAAGCAGTAGAGATGTTTGACTGGTTGGTTAGAATGTTTAATGTGTGTTGAGGAGAGGGAAGAGTGCCTCAGGAGTGGCAAGATGTCTGTATAGTGCTGATATTAAATGGGAAAGGGAATAAGATAGTGTGTAGGAATTATAGGAGGAAAAGTTTGTTGAGTGTATTATGGAAAATTGATGAGAGAGTTTTACTATGCGAAAGTAAAAAAATTGACAAGAGAGAGAATATGGTAGGAACAGGGAGATTTTAGAGAGGGTAGGGGGTAGGGATCAAGGAATTAAGTTTTCATACTGAGAATGGTGAGAAATTGTATGTATGCTTTATGGATATGGAGAAGGCTTATGATAAGAATTTGTAGGAGGAGGTTGTTTGAGATACTAAGTGAGAGGTAGATTATTGGATGGGATTAAATCATTTTATGAGATCTAGAACGATATAGGGATGTACACCACTGGTAAGATCTGTTACACACTTACCTTATGTTTTCCAAACTTCCTTAGACTTGCACACTTTCAAATCAAAATTCCATGTAATAAGACATGTCTGCCTGTAATTTATCAGGTTTCTGGTATTTCCCCAACTGATGGAAATTGGTAGGGCTCTTCCCTTTTTCCACCAGAGGTTATAATTTTAAAAATGCTATATATATATATATATATATATATATATATATATATATATATATATATATATATATATATATATATATATATATATATATATATATATATATATAATATATATATATATTATATATAAATTTAAATAATAATTTCAATTTGGGGAAATGCAATTTTATTCCTACTCAAATAGTAGTAATAATAATAATAATAATAATATAATAATAATAATAATAATAATAATATAATAATAATAATAATAATAAAATTTAAAATGTGACATAAACTTCAGTCAAGGAGAATTATCAGTTTTCTTTCATTCAAGATTTTGGTATTATATTGGTAATTTTTACTGATGCTTTCAAAAACTTTATATACCAACACCTGATACTACAAAATTTACTAATGCTTGACTCAATCCCTTTATATATATATATATATATATATATATATATATATATATATATATATATATATATATATATATATATATATATATATATATATATATATATATATATATATATATATATATATATATATATATATATATATATATATTTATATATATATATATATACTTTTTTTTATTCTTAGGATGAACACACCTGAAGACGAAGAGGGACAGGTGAATTTTGTCTCTGAGGTGTCTTTGTCTCCTAAAAGATCAGTGGGAAAAGTGTGCAATACAAACATTATTCAAAAAGATAATGGAGAGAGCACAGAACAGTGTGATTTAAATGACTCGCCAAATAGAGAATTTCAAACTTTAATTAAAAGTAACTCAGTTGTAACTGTGGGAAATAGAAGCCTAACAGCGAAATACAATAATCACAATTCTGATCATAGAGACTGTGAAACCACTTTAAAACCTGTTATAACTGATGGTGAATGTGTAAAACAAGAGGAAAATAATAAAGACTCAAATGAGAAAGACTGTAATGATAGTAAAATTAAGTCCATTCGAATTGTTCTGACCCAAGAGCAGTTAGATTCACTTTCAAAGGAAGAGTTGATAGAGAAGTGGAATCAGCAGGACCTCTACATAGAGTCTTTATTGTTAGCATTAGACAACAAAATTCAAGAAGGTAATGTACCTGGCTAATATTTGCAAGCTTTCATTATTATTATTATTATTATTATTATTATTATTATTATATATTATTATTATTATTATTATTATTATTATTATTATTATTATTATTATTATTATTATTATTGTATAATGAATTTTTTTTTTTAATTTTCAAATTAAGAGATTCATATATAGATGATTATCTAACCCTAATATTGATAGATTTCAGTAGAAAGCATGGTCTTAAAGAATATGAAAGCAGGATTTTCTTCTCTCTTTTTATGAAGTTTTTAAATGTTAAAAAATTTGTTGTGTCAGTATTGTTGACTAAAAATATTAAATTTAAAATTGCTTTAAAATGAGAATATCAAGTAGTTGATTTGTAAGGTTCAGTACTTAATTTCACAATTTTTATTTAAATAATTGGTCTTAAAGTAGCAGTGGTTATTATTAAAAATGATGATGGATGTATTCCACAATAAAGATTTGTTAATGATCTTGAAGATTCCTCAGGCAAAATCACCTGTGATTGCTCCACTTAAGTCTGGCTTAAACTATCTTTACACTCTTTCATTGGATTTTAAAAATTGAAATATCTATCATTAACATCTGTTGCAGTGAATCTGTAATGGTCATGCTATATAACAAGCATTGAGGAGTTTAGCTAAAGCCCACTTTTAGAATAAATACCTTTTTTAAAGATTTCTTACTCAAATAGATTTGTATACAAATTATTATGGATAATTATTTTAACATTTTCTGATTATTAATTTATTTTTAATGAAGCAATATTTTGAATATTTTAGTTTTGAATTACTTGTATTTTCATTTGTTCCATTGCTTTTATAAATGATTGCGACCAGTCTTTTAAAGATCTTGTTTACAGTATACATTGTATCTTATTTTCCCATCTATGGCTTTTCTGATATTGATTAAATCGGTTGATTGATAAAATTATATTTTACCATATTTACATTTGTTTTTATGCTGGCTGATATTTGTTTACAGCCAGGCATTCTGCAAAAATGAGTCATGAACATTTTCACTGCATTTTCTGAAAATCTGAGTTGGATGTTAAATTTGGATTTTTGTGTAATGCACTCTCTACTGTTGTCATTGTTGATGTTTATAGTTATTGTTATTACTATTGTTAAGCTATGTTCATCTTGAATAAATATAATTATTTGCTTTAGAGAGTTGCAATATTATCAAAATAAAAATTCCTATCAAATCTTTAGATAAAGGGCATGAAAGAGAATGTTTTTCCATCTTTATTTGAAATATCAGCTTAATAGGAAAAAAAAAAAGAGAGGGTTCATTTAACTCTTTTTGCATCAGATTTATAGAATTTATAAATAATGGTTAAATTTAACACCCATGTGCATTAGAATGAAGTTGAAAAAAATTTTCACTTACAAAAGGAAAAAGTATTTTGATTGATAAATTTTGCACTTTTCATTATACTTATACATTTTATAAACTTACTATTTAATTTATTTTAATTATCTATCTCCTTATTTTTCTTTTTTTTTTATGAAAAGTTATTTTTTTTTTCTTATTCTTCATTTAGTTTTTGTGTTACGTTTCACATTCTTAATTTTGTTTAGCTTATAGGCCACAAATGTGGGACAATTCATTTGATTCAACAGAATGATTCTTCCTTCCTCCCTCTTCCCTCCTATCCCCCCTAATCCAGAGAAGCAGCATTTTTAAAATTGTAATATTTAAGACCCACAAAAGTTTCTCATTCTTATTTTCGGAATTATTAATTTTTTTTTAATCTTTTAAATTTTTTTTAAATTGACACTACTATTTTTAAGACTTATCTATAATTTGTGAATTTTAAGTATTACTGAGAGAGAATGAATTTAACTTAGGTCTATTTGAGTTATAAACATATGATGGCAAAATATTAAATTTATCTCTACTGTTTTTTATTCATTGCAGCAGTTAAAAAAAGTGTGCTGGTGTGAAACTAAGAATAAAGTATAAATATTACCATCTTTGTTATAGATTTTATCTTAATCTTGCGCACTTCTCTTCAGCCTTATTTCCTTTTTTTTTTTTTTTTTTTTTTTTTTTTTTTTTTTTTTTTTTTTTTTTTTATGATAAAATGTTTGTAACCTATCTCTGCTTCATCTTTGATATTTTTTACTTCCTTATAAAATAGTAGTAAATTTCCCCCATTTTTTTTTTTTTTTTTCTCTTTGGTTTTTTTTTTTTTTTTTTCACATTTTTACCATTGTTTATCTTTCACTTTTTTCTTTTCTTCTAATTGTCTGTCTTTGCATTTAACACTTGTACATACACAAAAAAAAAACATAGTTACTTTTATAGTGCCTGTGAACTATAATTTTAAATTCATTTTATTTTCTGTATATCCAAAAAATTATTCCTCAACCTTATACGTCCAGTCCAAATTGACTTAGACTTTTTGAAGGTCCTACATTTTACACTATTTGTACATTCTTCCCTCCCTCCCTATTTACTCCCTAGTTTCTTAAAGCATATTCCTTCCTCAGGTACTGCTTTGACACTAAAAGGTTCCCTCCTCGAATGTAAGCTTTCCAACCTTTTCCCACTCAAGATTTCTATAACACAGCAAACATATCTTTCTTTTGTCATTCATAGTTTATTATGCCATATACCTATCTCAGAATTGTAACTTACTATTACTGAAATAAACATTGCTATAAACTCATCTTATCTCTCTTTTTGTTTTTTTATTTTTAATGTCTTTATTCTTTACTCTTATTAAAACTTTAATTAGTTTTTTTCATGTCCAATATTATTTTTTAAATAAGACCTAGTACCTATAAATGATTAATTTTATCTTTAAGTTCTACTTCCCACTTTCAGCTTCTAGAGATTAGATTTCTTTCATTTCACCTTTATTCAATTCTTTTCCTTTTCATAACCTTTTTCTTGTGATATCTATATTTCAGTTGATTCAAATAAATTTTATCTTCTTCCTGTACTATATTTACCCTAAATATTTAAATTTTTTGATTTCTCTCTCCTTTAGCTATTCTCAAAATTTACCAATAAATTTTCATCCAAAAATTCATCTCTAAAGCCCCCAAAAAAAAAAAAAATATCCCATGTGTGAATTCATTACACCACTTAACTCTGTATTTCTCATCCCCAAAATATTGTTTCATTGTAGTTTCTTTTCCCTTAATATTTGTCAATTTGATTATATAGTATTTAAGTATTTGATTTACTTCTTTTTTTTCCATCTTTATCCATAAGTTGAGACCATTTTTTGACATATTTGCCACACTTATTCAGATATCCTGCTTTCTTCCTAACTTTTACTTTTGTAATAGATTTCTAGTATTGCAACCTTGTTTGTTCTCAACTTTTTTATCGATTCTTTGCTGTATTTATTTTTTTTTTTATTTTTTATTTTTTTTCACCTAATCTTGGATACTCTAAAATTAACCATGTTTTAATACTCTTATATTTACACTTTGGATGTTAAATTTATAGGTACCACCCTATTTTATGTTTTTTTTTCATGCTTGCTATGCCCAAAAATTTAACTTTGATAATTTCATTTTTTTAAAAAAAAAAATTCTTGACCCAATAAATCTTACAAATTACTGTATGTAAAATTGTGATAGTAATTCACTTTTTATTTTTTTATTTATTTTAACCTAGTATATCATTTTGTAAAATCGTAAATGCTTCATGCTTTACTACTTTGAGAGCTCTTACTACTAAACAGGCCTTGATCTATTTAAAAATTTATTACCAATAAGTATGCATATTTCATCAATAATAAATTACTGAAGATAGATATCTGTTAGCGGAGGACTCATATAATTTTAAAATTTTTATCATTTCACTAAAAATATATTTGGTATCGTTAAAATCCCATTAAAATAATTAAAAAATTGTTATTGGCTGAAAGAAATTTATTGTTGTAAAAACTTTCATATTTTTAACTTGGAAAGTAACATTTAGCTCTTCATTGTTTATTAGTCTGTACCATTAAGTGGGGGTGGTAGATACTAATTTATTTATTTATTTTTTTTTCTTCAAATTATTTTATAAATACTTGAATGTTTATAAATCATGTATCTTTTGTTTGGATTATGTGAATTTGATATATGTATGTTTGTTTTCAATTTATGCATTTATATATATATATATATATATATATATATATATATATATATATATATATATATATATATATATATATATATATATATATATTATATATATATATATATATATATATATATATATATATATATAATATATATATTTTTTTAAAGTTTCCCATTACTCTTTTTATTTTACTTATTTTTAAGATATCTAATTATCTATTGTCAAGATTACATGTAAGACAACTCATTTTTTGAACACTTGATACATATCTTAAGCATTGATATTTTGTCATTAGGTTTTATATCCCTATTCATTTCATCACCTCCATTTGTGTCATTCTTTAGTTTTTACCACTTTTATTCTATGATTTTGATAATTATTTCATCTCATTACTTAATTTTTCTCAAGTTTTTCCATTATTTTCTTCTTTTTCTCCATAAAATCTTAAATTTTCTGTTTTCTAGATATATAAACTCATGCAATTTCCTTCAAAATTTCACTACACTTTACTAAAATATGTAGAATTATTCTTTACTTTTTCTCCCTTCCTTTTGTAATAGACTTCCAGTATTGCAACTTTTTGTTTTTCTCAACTTTCTTATTGATTTTTTATTTTTTTTTCTAATCCTTTCACTTGCTTTTTGTTGAATATTTTTCTAGCTTTATGAAGTGCTTTTAAGTTTATTTAACTTTTAACTTTTTTTATTTAATTTATTTTTTCACCATTGATGAAGTACTTTTGACAATAAATTAAACAATCCTTGAGTTTTTCCAAACACTGACCAATTGAGAGATTCTACCATTATTGTTATTCATTCTTTGCAATTAGTATAAACAAATATATAATATTCAAAATCTACATTCTTTCATATAACCCTTTGCTCTGTGAACTTTTGCCTGAGGTACTCTTCATCACTTTAATAATTAATTGTCATTAATTGAAATTCTTGATTTTGAAACTAGTTCATTATCAAAGTATTTTGTTAAATCCTTATGTTCACAACCATTTTTCCACAAATGTCTTCACAAATAATCTCATTATCACTGGCTTTTTTGACTTTAACTAAGCATCATAGTAATAATAGCTTTTTTGACTTTTTAACTAAATGTTCATATGATAGTAATAAATGTTGCTATGTCTACTATTACCAAAAATTTTCAAGATCCATTGCTACAACTTTATTAAATTTGGAAGCCATAAAAACTCAACCATCAGTTTTACTGATATTTTTTGATACCTTTTTCAACCTTCACAGATTTCTGCTTCTCTTTTATATCCCTTTTCAGTTCACCCATAATATCCTTCTCTTAATTTTCATTCTTAAGTACCTTTCAGTTTGCATATCTGAATTGTAACATACTATAGTTTTATTTTCCATCTATATCACACCTTCCAATCCTTTTATTCCAAGACCCATTTTATATTTTCTTACGACCCTTATATTGAATTATTTTAATTTTTATGTTTTATTTTATTTTTATTTTTTATTTTTTCTCAAGCTTCCACTCATAAGTTTCTGTTTCATTCCAATTAAACCACAGTATATCTTGTTTCACTATTTCTGTCCCAACCTAATTTTTAATATTTCCCAAGTTGACATGGTGTAACTAAGGTTTTGAATGCCTCAAATTTTAGTTTTCTCTGCATAAAAGCTACCTTATAACACTTCTATTGATGGTTTACCTCTCTTTGAGACATCACTATTATAATTTATAATTCTTGATAATAACAGTTCTCCAACAACTATTATATTCCATCCTGTTTCTAATAGTCTTCATTACTCCATATTATTCATCCTCTTCATTAATACATATTAAGAAAAATTTTATTTTTTTAATTTTTCCTTCTTGAATGTGTGCTTTTTATTATTACTTTTTTCTCTTACTTCTCTCTCTAATTTTTTATTGCGTAGTACAAGATGTTGCTTCTTGATTTCCTTATTTTTCAAATGCCTAGGACAAGTTGTTTGCTCTTGATATTCTGGCTTACAATTTGTCACTATTCTAAATTTATAAGAAAACTATAAGATTTTTCATTTCCTTTTAAAATCACTTAAATTCTAATTTTATTAAATTACTTTCTCCACACCATTCTTCTTTCACTTTCCTTTTGAGGTCATCCAAATCCTGAAATATCCCCAATATTATTTGCTTAATTTTATCAAATGAAATTGAATTTGATCCATGTGCTGAAAGCACCATGTGAACTTAATAGGTTCTGCTGCCTAGAAACACCATAAATAAATTCTTAACAAATAAGGAGAATAGTAAAAAGAATTGATAAGAACATCTGATGTTGAAAATTGTACTCTTAAAAGAATAATTATCAGCTTTAAACTTCATGCATTTTGGCTATATTCTGTCCAAAATTCCTTTTATCTGACGGCAAGTATAAAAAATTTAATTGCTAGAGGCTTGAATTTTGGATTACTACCTCATAAACTAAATATATGTAATTTTCTCTTTCCATTTGAAAAATAAAAATGCCTTAAAAATTCTCTTATGTTTAAATTCTTTGATTAAAAGAAACTTTACATTTTTTAGTATTAAGAAACTTAGCTTTCTGATCTTCTAAATTTAAACTGTATCAAAAGTCAAAACTGATTTTAAAAATTTAAAGCTTTTGTTTAATAAAATTCTAATAATAACTAAACCCAATGAAGGAGATGATATTTTTTATGGATAGAATTAACTATATTTTTTAATAAGGTGCATGAACTTTTTACAAAATTTAGTATCAATTCAAATAATTGTCAAAATTATTCATCTAGTCAATGATTAACTAACTAGACTACTAAGAAAATTAAAGAATAATAATATGATTACTCATATTTACAGTTCCCTTTACACATTAGGTGCCAGATTTAGTTCTTTTTGACTTTCCTGAAGTATTAAAACTTTTTTTTTTACCCAGTTTATCTGCTATTAGTGTATTTGTATTCTTTAAAAAATTTTTATGCTGTTTTCAGAAAATTTAACAAAAAATGATTATTTGATTAAGGATCTAAGAGATTTTAGAGTTTTCATATACATGAAAAGAAGTTTTTTGGTTTATATGTCCAAAATTTATTTACAAATGTCCCTCTAAATAAGGTCTTGTACATTCTTAATTCCTTATTATCCAATGAAATGATGGTCAATGGTCTCGGTAGATTTAGTTTTTAAGAATTATTTCTTATATTACTAAAGATATACTTTTAATATTTGAAGGAAAATTATAGTTGCCCTATTCAATTTAGACCAGCCTTCTATAGGAGATATATTGATGATTCCTTCCTATACTTTAGATATAAAGAACATGTTGAGGTGCTTCTGATTATTTTAATTCCAAATACCCTGATATCAAATTTACTTTTGAGGTTAAAGAAAAATTTCCCTGACATTTCTTTACATAATATATAGAAAGAAAGAAACATTTCAGATCAATGTTTATATGAAGTCAGCATTTACTGGATTAACTATGATGCATCCCTCATATTTTTAAAGTTCATTTTAAAGAACATATTATAAAGATCATTGGTGCTGTATAAACTCTAAATGTTGTATCTGATTCGCCTGTATCAGGAAAACTACTTGGTCATTCAATCTGCCTTACTGAGCTTAAAGATGTTTCACTTCAGAACTTTTAATCAATTGCATCATCCCCATATTTGGCTATTAATTATCATTCTCTTCAAATAAATCATCATTATAGGACTTATGATATGCTGGAATCTTTATATATTTTACACCACGAACCTAAATTGAATGAAAATTTGCATTAATAATATATGCAACTTGAAGTGAGATTTCACTACATGGTAGTGCTTATATATATATTTTTTATATTTTTATGTAGCCTAGTAATTTTATATACGATAATATTTCTTCATCTGACTGATTTTGAGTGCAAGTAATATTTTAGCTATTGTTACAGTTTCACATTTATTAATTTTTAGTATATATATATATATATATATATATATATATATATATATATATATATATATATATATATATATAATATATATATATATATAATATATATATATATATATAATATATTAAAAATAAAAAAAAAAAAAAAAAAAAAATTCAAAAAAATTTTTTTTTTTTTTTTTAAATGTCATAGAATATCATAGAGGAAAATTGGGCAAATTTTTTTACACTATTTGAAAGTGAGAATGAAATAATGAATTCTTAAGAATTCTAGACAGTGTAAGGTTTGCTCAGAGTAAAGTTAATGAGACTTTATGATGTGATAACTTTCTAGTTAGATTAAAAAGTCTGAAAATGAAAAAAAATAAGTGTTTTATTTGTATAAAGTTTTTATTTTTATTTTTTATTTTTTAAATAAAATAAGAAAAACCCATCTTTTTGTGTCCTATCTCTACTCACTTTTTTAAACATTTTGCTCTATCTTGATATTTGTTTAACTTGGAGTCTAATAATATATATTCTAGATTCTCAGTTTTAGCACCTGTTATAATTTTTACTGATCTTTATATAATATGTCATCATTTTTATCTCATATGAAGACCACAGGCCAAAATATGACACTCGTTTCAATTTTTATAATGGAGCATTGAATTTTTATTGTTCTTGAAACATCCTGACATTGAGAGATTATATTACTATTCTTAACCAACAACACTATTGTTTAAGTCCTGGAGCCATGAATCAAACTCATGATCCAAGCTTGTTCCCAGGAAAATGAGCGTTTGATAATTCTCTATTGTCATAGCTGTAGTTATTCATCCAAAGCTTCTCAACAGTCTAATTTGATGATTAGTACTTTCTCCTCATTTAGAATCTTCATCAACTATGGCTGGATCTTTTTTCTTTTTTTTCTTTTTTCTCTTTTTTCTCTTATCTTTGAATTTCTTTACAATTACAATCTTGAAAATTGTGCTGAATAGGTATACCTTTCTCTTACAGGGTCTGTCAATAAACCAGTTAATCTATTGTTCAAGTGATTATAACAACTATATTAGAATTACTTAATAGATCAACTGGTTTTTTTGCCAGATCCTGTGAGAGAAAGGCATATCTCTTCAACTAAAATTTTGACCACATAGTTTCTGCAAGTGTAACTACACTAAATCTTTTAGTTTCAGTTCTAAAAGGCACTTACAACATTTCAAGTTTCAAGTTATTTACTTGTACTTCTTAAAAGTTTAACACATATTTTGAATAAATTGGTAAAACCTTGTTTTAACTGTAAACTTATTAATGGTTATGATCAAGACTTGTGCAAGCAAAGCATTTTCATTAAAATGACTTTCTAATGTTTCTTTTCATGTATTTTTAATATTTTTAAATGTCTTTCAAGCTATGAGTAAGTTTCAAAATAATAATTTTGATTAATATAATAAATCTAGTTTAAAAAGGCTCATTGAAACCTTAACATCAAAAATAATAATGTATGAAATGCTTCTTGTTTTTTTTCAGTTAATGAGTTCAAACAAAACAATGTGAATGAAGAACGGCTAAAATCGCAACTCTCTGAAATTCAGAGAAAAGAACAATATCATATTATGAGGCTCGCCACTAAAGAGCATGAAATTCAAGAACTAGGTGTAAGTATTATTTAAGTTTATCTTTTTATGTTAGCATGTGTGTTAAAAGTTTTTAATATTATATATTATATATATATATATATATATATATATATATATATATATATATATATATATATATATATATATATATATATATATATATATATATATATATATATATATATATATATATATATATAATATATATATATATATATATATATATATATATATATATATATATTATATATATATATATATATATATATATATATATATATATATATATATTATATATATATATATATATATATATATATATATATATATATATATATATATATATATATATATATATATATATATATATATATATATATATATATATATATATATATATATATATATATATAATATATATATATATAAATATATATATATATAATATATATATATATATATATAATTTTTTTTTTTTTTTTTTGGAATGTAGTTATTTATTTTAGATCTTTCAAAAAACTTTTATATATTTAGTTTGTTAAAAGTAGAAATTGGGGAAAATTATACCTTATATTTACCACCCGGCTTGAGAGGGTGATACTGCGAAGTTGCAATGGCTTTTTTGATATTAAGATATAATTTTCCATCCATTTAAGTTTTAATAAAGAAAGTGTAAATAATACTATTTTTGTTCTGAGAAATTGTCAAAAAAATTTTGTTAGTTGGTTTCTTTATAACTATGTATTGTTAACTGTTTTGTTGGTTGTAGACTTGCTGTATCTGCGATTCTGAATAGGAATAATGTATATAGTTAAATTACAGCATCAGAATAGTTACAATTTATTTAAATTTATTTTTAAATCTCTATTTCTTTTTGTATGCATCAATGATATTTAGGCATTTTTCCAACAACATCCTAATCTTTATCATGGGTTTTGCATGTAGGATCCTATTACCTATTAGACATTCCATCTCCCCCCCCCCCTTCCTCCATCACGGGTTTGAGCCTATATCATTAGAATACTAGTTTAGCTTTGTAACTGCTGCCCTGTATATATATATATATATATATATATATATATATATATATATATATATATATATATATATATATATATATATATATATATATATATATATATATATATATATATATATATATATATATATATATATATATTATATAATTATTATTATTATTATTATTATTATTATTATTATTATTATTATTATATATTATTATTATTATTATTATTATTATTATTATTATTATTATTATTATTATTATTATTATTTATAATGTGTGTTGTGAACTTCTGTAGAATTTTTTTATTTATTTATTTCCCATGTGTATTTTTGCGTTTGCAATATTTTAGAAATGTACTTACATTAATTACCTTCCTGTTTTTATTAATTTGTTATTGATCAATAGTTTTTATTTTTATTTTTAATTTGTATACACATAAAATGTTGTTCAGTGAAACGTTTAAGTGAGATGTTCTTGAAAAATGTCAATAGTAATTTAGTTTGATGAAAAAGCCATTATAATAAACTTTGGATTTCATATTTATCAGGCACAAATAGAAGAACTAAAGAATTTAACTGCTGGTGGAAATAGCTTAAAACACAGTCTTTTGGATCCAGCTGTTAATTTATTATTCGAGAGGATGAAGAGGGATTTTGATACTACCAAATCCAAAATGGAAGAAGCTCAGAACGAATTGGCTGCATGGAAATTCACACCAGACAGGTTTGGGTGATGTTAATATTTTTAAAGCTATTAGTAAAGTTGGAAAAGTTAATTTATTAAATGATATAAATTTAAAGTGCTTGAGCAACCACTAAAATATACATACAACAGACAATTCCTCTTCTTAAAACAATTTCACTCACAGAAAGTCTTAACAGAGAGATTTAGACCATTTCTAATGATAACTTGAACTTATACAAGTTTGAGCTTTGAAAAAGTGATTACCTTAACAAGTATTGATTGTGTGAATATGTTCCATCCAGTTGGTCAGCAAAAATATTTAAGAGGTCCTAATAATAAGACTAAGTAAACATATTGTAAAGATTTTAATTTTCATTATCCTTATTTAGGACTTCACCTGTAAGTGGCGGTGATTACTGTAGATAATAATTGGGTTTAAGTATTTCTTGTTGAACAAGAACAGGTAACTTTAATATTTACTCAACGAATATTAATGTGGATAGGACTTCTACATTTGAAACATAATTTTGAATAAAAGTGTTGACAAATTAGAGTGATTAGTTTTTTCTTATGTAGTTATTTTGTATTTTACAGTAATACAGGAAAACAGTTAATGGCAAAATGCCGATTACTGATAAAAGAAAATGAGGAACTCGGTAAAATGATATCGTCAGGAAGGTTGTCAAAATTGGAAGGAGATCTTGCACTTCAAAGAAGTTTCAGTGATGAATTAAAGAAGTCACAGTCAGGTATCGTTAATATTGTATTTCATTTTCCAAGTATTAATTATTTACAAAAAACTTCAAATTATTTGCAAAATGTCATAGTTAAAATTATTGGAGGTTTATTATTATATTATTATTATTATTATTATTATTATTATTATTATTATTATTATTATTATTATTATTAGCAGCTGTTCACTAACTTTTTAAAATTAGTTTCAATCAAGCTTGTATAAAAATTATCTTGTAAAACTGAAGGTTATTTTAAGTACAATATTGAGTTGGCAAATAAGAGAATTCTTTAGGAAGATTTTCCCCATCTGTACTTTGATGGAGTCATAGTCAAGCTTGTTAATACGCAAGTATTACAGAGTTATCTGACAGTTACTTAGTGTTTTTTTTATTTTTTTTTTTTAATTTGTTGAACAAAAGTAGTCAGTTGTGTAAATTATTCAATATGTGGTGTTTACAGTTTTTGAATACATGGGTGAAATCAACAAGAAGTGAAGGCATGACCATCCTCAGATTTTATTATAATTTAAAATCTTTATAGAGCTTGATGAGACAAATTAAGTGGCACCATCCTCACATTTGTGGTTCGAATGTTTTTTTTTTTTTTTTTTTTTTTTGGGGGGGGGAATCCAATTTTAAGGTGTTACACCAGTTTTCATAAATTAATAAGTTATATATCAAACAATATCCATTTAAATACGGTTGTGAAGCCTGTGAAAAAAATCTAAAAATTTTTAGTCTAGTTTAAAATATTTATCCATCAAAAAAAATTTTTTTTCTTTTTCTTAATTTGTCTAAAAGTTAGTATGTCTTTAGGCAAACTTTGTACCACAATATTTCACAAGTGGACGCTCCATTGGAAATAGATATACATTCATTTAAATTTCGGCAAAATATTACTTATGAAAATGTTAACGGCATTTTCAGTATTAATTTCTGAGGTAGTGCGATACCTAGTAAGATACGTTTATGGTGTATTTTTACACTCCAAATATAAAAATGGATATTATCTTCTACAATATCTAAGTTGGTAGATATGAAGTTTCACAAAAAGTTAATCCCTCTTGAGAATGTCTAAACACATACTCACAATATATATTTTTTTTTTTTTATGTCTCCTCCGGTGGGCAAAGGCCCAAGGCCTACCAATATCCACCGGAGTTGGGAAGCATCGGATTCGGGGTCGCTAATTGCCGACGTGACCCGATACACGGCGTTTAAAAGTGTGCAAGTCAAAGGAAGTTGGGAAAACAGATAAAGGGAGTGTGTTCCAGACTTTACCAGTAGAGTACATGTAAGATTGAGCATAGCGGTTAAGTCTGGGGTCGGAGAGTTGGACAGAGAAAGGATGAGACTGTGTAGAAAGACGTGTCACACGAGCCCTTCTCAGTGGAGGAGGTATGCGACGTGAGAGTTCAGAAGAGCAATGTCCGTTGTAATAGCGATAGTATAGAGAGAGTGACGCAACAATTCGACGGGAAGAAAGAGATTGGAGAGAGTTAGTAAGAGCAGGAGAGTTGATAAGACGAAAAGCCCTAGACTCCACCTTTTCAAGATGAGCTGTATGTGTGGACCCACCCCAGATATGCGAGGCGTACTCCATACAGGGGCGAACAACCCCCTATACAGAGCAAGCAACTGGGGTGGCGTAAAAAAACTACGAAGGCGCCACAGAACACCCAACCTCTTAGAAGCTTGTTTAGAGAGAGAGATAATGTGATCTTTCCAAGAAAGATCACGAGAAAAAGAAACACCGAGAATATTGAGAACAGATGAAGGTTTGAGTTGAGTGTTTTCGAAGAAGATATGTCATAGTTGTGTGGAAGATTGTGTCGAGTAGAAAGATGGAGGAATTGAGTTTTTGAGGCATTGAAAACGACCATGTTTTCTCTGCCCCAATTTGAAATCAGGGATAGATCAGAGGTCAGCTGCTCCAAGGCAATCCTTCTTGCGTCTAATAACTGCTGTTGGGAGGGACGTCTTTCAAATTGAAAGGAATAATGAAGGGTGGAGTCATCGGCATAGGAGTGTATAGGAGACGAAGTAATAGAGAGAAGATCATTGATGAAAATTAGAAAAAGAGTTGGAGAAAGGACAGATCCTTGAGGAACACCACTATTTATAGATTTATAGGAGGAACGGTGGCCGTCTACAACAGCTGCTATAGAACGACCAGAAAGGAAATTAGATAGGAGGTCACAGAGAGAAGGATAGATTCCGAAAGAGGGAAGTTTGGAAATCAAAGCTTTGTGCCAGACTCTATCGAAAGCTTTCGATATGTCTAGCGCCACAGCGAAAGATTCACCGAAACCCCGAAGAGCGGAGGACCAAGAGTCAGAAAGTAGGGAAAGAAGATCACCAGTAGAACGTCCTTTACGAAAGCCATACTGGCGATCAGAGATAAGATTGGAAGAATTGAGATGTTTCCAAATCTTCCTGTTAAGGATAGATTCGAAAACTTTAGAAAGAACGGAGGTTAAAGAAATTGGACGATAGTTAGAGGGTTGAGAAGGGTCCCCCTTCTTCGGTACAGGTTGAATGAGTGCACGTTTCCAACAAGAAGGGAAGATCGAAGTAGAAAGGCAAAGACGAAATAGTTTACCAAGGCAGGGTGCAAGCTCAGAAGCACAAGTTTTGAGAACCGCAGGAGGAATACCATCAGGACCATACGCCTTCTTAGTGTTAAGCTCAGAGAGAGCAGAAATGACATCTTTAGAAGAAATTACAATGTTAGGCATAAATGAGTTGGAGGGGGTTGTAGGAGGAGGAATAGCTCCGGAATCGTCCAAGGTAGAGTTAGAGGCAAAAAGTTTGAGCGAAGAGTTCAGCTTTAGTTGAAGGTAAAATGGCAGTTGTGCCATCAGAAGATACTATATATATATATATATATATATATATATATATATATATATATATATATATATATATATATATATATATATATATATATATATATATATATATATATATATATATATATATATATATATATATATATATATATAATATATATATATATATATATATATATATATATATATATATATATATATATATATATATATATATATATATATATATATATATATATATATATATATATATATATATAATATATATATATATATATATATATATATATATATATATATATATATATATGGGCTTTTAATTTACATTTATATATATATATATATATATATATATATATATATATATATATATATATATATATATATATATATATATATATATATATATATATATATATATATATATAGGGCTTTTAATTTACATTTAAATAGACATCTGGTAGTCTGCTGGCAGTATACAATACATACACCTATATACAAGGTCAAGATCAATTTTTTTATTCAAGTATTGAGGTCAAAAGTTTTAATCTAAAAACGTGCTCTGCAATTAAATTTAAATGACTCTTGTATGACATATAATAACAGAGTTTT
Source organism: Armadillidium nasatum (assembly GCA_009176605.1). NCBI lineage: Eukaryota > Metazoa > Arthropoda > Malacostraca > Isopoda > Armadillidiidae > Armadillidium > Armadillidium nasatum. The sequence continues at coordinate 28,519 of SEYY01001006.1, forward strand.
TAATTAATTAAAATTGGTGCTATACTTAAAATTTGACATTTGAAAGGTTCATCCCTCAAAATGCAACAGAGGCGAAATAGGTGCTATCCAATTTTTCTCACAGAGTTCTATAAACATAGATTTTTAATAAAATCTCTGCTGGTAATGGTTATATATATATATATATATATATATATATATATATATATATATATATATATATATATATATATATATATATATATATATATATATATATATATATATATATATATATATATATATATATATATATATATATATATATATATATATATATCGGAATGACCTAAATCTAGGTTTCACCTGACTCCCCATTTTAGCTTTTCCTTTTTACACAAGCTGTTACCTTTCTCATCTGGTTATCTGTGATGATGATTCGTCTTATTCATCTTTTTTTCTGCCTTCAACTAATATTTTCGTGGTCTTGTATTTGCACAAATTTGAACACATGAATTTGATACAAAATTAACTATCAAGACAGTAATCTCAAAATTCTCTTATTATTATTATTAGTATTGATTTAATACTTTTTCCAAAAATTTGATCTTTTTCCCTTCTTGTATATCGTATTTTTTTTTTTTTTTTTTTTTTTTCACCACCACCACTCACGGGCAAAGCCCTATTCAAGGAGGGGGTGTTATAATTCAACTCTATTAAATTTTCTTCCTTTTCCCTTTTATATCCTATATTTCAACTGCTATTAAATTTTTTTCAATTATATATGTATTCATCTGATTTTTCTTTCTACTCTTTGATGATTCTCCTTTTTTGATTGCATTTTTTGCGATATCGCTCCTATGAGTGTACCTTTACATAAAAAGTACGTGTGGTTTTCTTATACTTTTTATCTTCACAGTCACGTCTCCCTGATTCCTTCTTTTAGTATCAATTTTGCATCCTTTCTGATTTTTCCATCAATTCTATTTCTTTGGGCTCTTTTCTACTACAGATTAGAGCCCAACATTAATACTTCTGTATTTCTTCTTTAATATAAAAAATAATAATTATAATAATTGGTTCATATCCATAAATCTTTATTTGTTCCCATTCAAGTATGGATAAGGGAAAAAATATTGCATAGGCATAATTATCAAAGAAGGTAAATGTCATTTTTATTTTTTCATTTCCTTTATCCCATTTTTTTTAATAAATTTTTTTTTTTTGCTGTTTTGCCAGTAATATTTGGTGTGAAAAAATCATGACATATGTTAGGCAATAGAAAATATATATTTTAATATAATATCTTTTTCAGAGTTGGAAGAGTTCTTGCAAGAAATGGATGAGGACACAGAAGGTATGCAGGGAACTATTTTGTACCTGCAAAGTCAGCTCCGTCAAGCTAAGGAAAAAATTTCACATTTGACAAGTCAACTGTCTTTAGGACAGACTACTTCTAATAATACTCCCGCCAGCGTGGTGGGAGAAGGTGCAGATTATGCGGAAGGGTCATTTTCTGAGACTGAACCCGATGAAGGGAGGACGTTATACGAAAATTCGGAACATAGTACTAAATATTTATATAAAGAAAATAATGATGACGATGAAAGTACTTTGTTGTTAACCGCCAGTAATAATAATAGTAGTAGTAGTAATAATCGAAGACTGAATGGTGGTGAAATTATGGCTAATATCACTTGTAATAATAGTAATAATAATAATAATAATAATAACAGTAGTAGTTGTATAAGCGGCTTAACGGACGCATTACATAATAATAATAATAATAATAATACTCAGTTACTAACGACGGTAAAGAACTTCGCCAGCAGGCGTAATAGTAATGGTAGTAATACCAACAAAAGGACTAGCTCGAGTGTCTTACAACAAAACGATGGTGACGAAGAGGAGGAGGAGGAGGAGAGGCAAGAGAACGCATCGCAGGCTGAATCCGCGGGTAATGCCGACGGACAGACCAACGACCAGTATTCTCATGCATCTCCTTCTTCACCGCTGCTTCAGCATGTTAGTAAACGAGCCAGAATGGAAAAGGGTACTGGGGCCAGTGAAGAGGGTGTAATTGCAGCTGAACATGTGGTCGAGAATGGATTGACTATGAAGTAATAACTCTTGATAGATCTATTGAATCTTTTCAATTATTATTATTATTATTATTATTATTATTATTATTATTATTATTATTATTTATTTTATTTATTATTGCAGTTTCACATTATTTAATGGAATATCTATTAGCAGACCCATTAATATAATATATATATATATATATATATATATATATATATATATATATATATATATATATATATATATATATATATATATATATATATATATATATATATATATATATATATATATATATATATATATATATATATATATATAATATATATATAAATATAATAAATAATAATAATGTAATAATAATAATAATAATAAAAATAATAATAATAATAATCTATTTTTATGCTCTAAAAAAATTTTAGATTTATTATTCGAATTAATTGAATTAGATTAAAAAAATCAGAAGGAAAAAATTGATTTAAATATTTTCTAGTTGTATATTTTTGTATATATATAAATATATATAAAAAGGTATTATTATTATTATTTTTATCAATATTATTATAATATATTATTATTATTATTATTTTTATTTTTTTTTTTTTTTTTTTTTTTTTTTTTTTTATTTTTTTTTTTTATTTTATTTTATTTTTATAAAATTTTATTATTATTATTTTTTATTATTTATTATTATTATTATTATTATTATTATTATTATTATAATATAATTATTATTAATTTTAATTAATATTTTCAATGCCCTTCAAAGGGGGATATTATAAAGGTGTTTTACTCTTTGTCAATATATAAAGTTATTTTTTTTCATGTATTTAAATCTTTATTGGTGAGAAAAGAATGGTAGGTATTGAGGGGTAGTTTTAAATTGTAACACGACTCGCTTTCCTCAACATCATGAAATGTTCAGCAGAAGTCGCTCTCCACATGTTTTAGGTCTTCAACATAATTCGCTCGCTCTAAGGTTGTTTATATGTTTCAACATAATTCATTCTACATATGTTTATATCTTCAACATTACTTTTTACACGTTTTTCTTCTTAACTCGCTTTTACACTTGTTTATATCTTCAATTTAGCTCGCTTGCCTTATGTTTATATCTTCTTCATGATTTACTCTTCACATGTTCATATCTTCTGCTTAACTCTCTCTACAAATGTTTTTGTTTTTTGTTTTTTTTTCTATGAGTTCCTTTGAACATTTTTATATCTTCAACATGACTCTGCTTTCCACGTTTATTATTTCTTTGTCTCTAGATTTATTTAATCTTCAACATTGACTCATTGTCCATCTTCGACGTGACTTGCTCTTCTCATGCTTATCTTCAGTCTCATTTGGCTCTGTGCATTTATGTTATTACTTCTTAATCTTAATCTTTTGCTTAGACAAAGCGAAGGAAAATTTGAAAATTTTTGTGACAAACTGTGAAAGAGGCTTAGAAAATTTTATCCTTTCCTTCTTCCCTTCCCCTGTTAAGGATTCTAATTAACCACTTTGGAAGAAGGTTATATAGTTTTTCGTTTATTTTATTTATATATTTATATATTATTTTTATTCATGTTTTTTGATCCCAAGCTAGAATGGATTCTTTCTTTGGTATTTTATTAGTTTCATATACAATTATGCATATGCCTAGGCCTCTGAAAAGTATGGTAAAGAACGCTCATAAGTTGTATATTATCTTTCTTTCAGTAATTAAGCTCCTCTTTTTCCTTTCTTCGCATACGCCTCTATTTTTTTTTTCTCTCTCTCTCTCTCTCTCTTTCGAAGAGAATGGATAACAGAGTTTTCTTTTCTGCTTGGAAAACACTTTTGCTTAACACATTGTCTGATGCTACCTCACTCAGCCCTTTGCTTCGGGAAATTTTTAATGATAATTTTCATATTCATCATTATTATTATTATTATTATTATTATTATTATTATATTTATCCTCATTATTATTATTATCATTATTATTATTACGTCAGTAATATTGCCATAAATTATAAATGACTTGCACACAGTAATATTGTAATTATATCATTAAGATATTGTTCTGAATTTTCAAATTGTCTCGCGATATGGTTTAATGGCTGACTACAAAATAAACTTTAATATTAAAAGATTTTATTATTATTTTTGAAATTATTTTTGAAAGTTCTTTATTGAATATTTTTTTTTAAAAATACTTTGTTGTTCTGTCACGGTAGTTGTTAAAAGTCGATATATTTTTTTCCCAGTGTTTTTAATAGGTTCAAGTGATATTCTTTAAATATAATTTACTCCCTAAATGCTATATATATATACATATATATATATAAATTTGTGTATGGATGTGTAATGTATGTATACAAAGAGTGTGGAAGGGTAATGTTTGACTTATTGGTCACATGATTATTATGTAATCATGAAAAATTTTAATAATGCTTTGCTGTAATAATGAAAGTTAAGGATTTAGTAGATTTTACTTTCATTCTTTTGACCAGCTAAAGTGTATCAATTTTTATTTATGCTTTTTTTATCGACTCTTCTGATGTATTTACTTTTTAAATGAATATTTAAAGTATAATTTCTTTTATTTCATTTCACTCGTAGATAACGAATGTTTTTCTTTTAGAAAGTTTACTTTCTGTTTGAGTTTGGAGATGCTAAAGCTGTTAAGAAATTTGTTATAAAGAAAAGGTAGAACAACATGTCTTAGTCATTTGGGAAGTTTTTGTTTTCTAAAAACTTTTAAAGATCACAAAACTTTAAAAAAAGAAAAGAAAAATACTTTATCTTTGTTGAGTCCCAAAACTTCCAGCTGGATAAATGTAGATGTATGCCTAGTTTAATTTTTGGCTTAAATACAAATTGATGTTTAGATTTACTGTTGAAATTTCTGCCACTTCACGTTTTAAAAGCATTGTACATTATTTGAAGTTCTTTTGAAACTTTCAATGGTCTATATTGAACTTTGGAAACTAAATTTAAATATTTTGAACTTAATCTGTATATAAATGTTCTACTGGATTGCGCAGAAATAACCAATGACTATTGCTGAAAGAATAATAATTATAATGACAGTAGAATTTTAAAATAGATATAATTGTGAATAAAAGTATCATGATTTGAGTTGAATTTTGCATCGGTTTATGCTTTTCCAGATCATAGCGAAACTATAAATTATTTTATTCAAATCCCAAAAATTGTAGTTGTCAGAGAAAATGCTTAATATATAAAGACGTCGATTTTTAGGAGGTACACCCCGCAGTATTTGCAACTAATCCTTAACTCAAAGATGTCTGCAGAATAATGGCTTAATTAAAAAAAGAATTGAAAAGAGGGTGGTTGAAATAATCTGGTAAAACTCTTCATTTTATATTTTACCTAGTAACTGATTCCTATTTAATTCTAAACTTCCTTTTTTTTTAAAAAAAAAAATAAACTTCGATTAATAAGATAAAGTTTTATCTCTAGTATAAAGTGCTACGTTACTTAATTCAGTTTCTACTGATTCAGAACTTTTTATCGGGGGCACTCCCATTTTTAGAAACTTCAAAATGTGAAGTAGTTTGGGTAGCAGAAGCATTTCCAGATCGTACTCTGTTTCACTCCAGACTATTGCAATGGTCCCAGTGGATGAATAGTAGGTCAAAATTTTCTCTGACAGGTTCTTAACACAGACATCTTCGACATATTACTTTGAATGTAACCAAGATCTTGTATTCAAAGGATTTACTCGTTCTATTGGCTCCGCGTTCTCTATACTCTAGAAGAAAATATGCTTTTTGACTGGGTACGTCTCGTGTTCGTATCTGAGATAGTGAAAAGCCTCCTAGTTTCTTGTGTTTCAGCTAAACTTGTTATTCAAATCTATCGCTGGAAAGGACTACTTTCCATTATAATATAGATCGAATATGCCAGGAGGGTTTTCAGTCGCTTATACTTAGGCCCTGAGTAAGGAAATCTAACCACTATCGAATAAAAGTGCGAATTTGGGATTGTGTAGAAAAGTTCTGAAGACTCCTCAATACATCTTATCTCTGAATATTTATTAAGAGAAACGTGATCCTCTTCAAAAAAAGATTATGGAAAAAATGAGTACTAAGAATATTAAAAGACGGTTGGTTTGTGCTGCGCTTTCGTAAATGTATAGTGGTTTGAAAAGTTAATTGAGGAGACAGCTAAAGGAAATGACCGTAGTTTTGAGACCTTGACAACTGCTATTCACTTTCCTAGCATCATGTACATTAGAGTTTGGTGGTATCATTTTCGATATAGGAAGAGCAATGGAAAGTAGAGTGATCAGCATAAGATATAGCGAGATACAGAAAGGGCATTAATGGGAAATAGAAACATTAGAGGTAAATCAAGAACTTTAAGGAACACCACTGGTGATATATTTAAAAGATAGAAGATTACAAAGCATATATAGAGTGATAGTTGCCAAAAGGAGGAAACTTGAAAATCAAAGTTTTATCGAATGACTTCAATAAACTAGTATCACAGCTAAAAATATCACCGGTCAGGATATTAATTTAAAAAAAGGGAAGATTCAAAAAGGAGAACAGAATTTAAAGCTATGGAAAGTTATTATAAAGTTAGGAAGACCCCTTTCTTGAGGGCAGACTGGATTGGAGATCGAAGTTGATCGGAAGTGACGAAACCACTTACCAAGGCAGAATTCAATCTCGAGAGCATAAGTTTAGATAGCCTCCAGAGGGATACTGTCAAGACCCTACCCCTTCTTAGCTTTAAGATAAGAGAGAACGTAAATCGTATCGATGTTTTTAGAAAAATAAATGTTAAGCGTAAATAAGTCTGGCATAGATTTAATATTTGTGGTTGAATCATCAGATACTAAAAATGGTTGTGCTTTGGCTTCCAACTAGAAGCAAATCGCATTAAAGAGCAAACTAAATCATTACTACGTTTCCCTATTATCCTTCCTAGCTTAATAATAACGTCATAACGTGCGGCTAGTAATTATGATTAACAATTTAATATGAATCACATCAACCTACTACCATAGATTCTCTGATCGATTATACAAATTTTTTTTTTTTTTTTTTTTTTTAGATAATGATTGTTTCTTTTTTCATTTGCTTTGAGTGAACAAACATATGTATAAGTCATTAATTTTTGAAAAAGTGATTGTAAGATAGTTACGGGGTAACATAAGGTTTTATAATTTTTTTTTTAAAATTTATTTTTCGATGTGGGTACTTAACAGTTTGGCACCTAAACAAGCTGCCCATTTTCAAATTGAAAAGACCTTCAAATTTTAGTCAACGAGTTTAGACGTTTTAACAAAATGTAAGTTATTTTGTTTATTTTAAGATTTTCAAAGTTCTGAATTCAAAGGCATGAAATAATTTTTATTTTCACTTATTTCTCACTATATCCTTTCAATTGATTCTTCTCTTCAATATATACTTCTAATAAGTTCTAATAATTAAAATATAATTCAGAACCCATCAAAGACTACAATTCTTTGGAACAAAACTCGTATATGGTGAGTCCAAAATTGCTATTTTCATTTAAACTAATTCCACTTTCTTTCACATCAAAGGTAATAACTAGCAATATTCAGCTTAAGTCATTGTAAAAAAGATTCATCTCCTGCGTGAATATCATTAATCCAATAACATATGTAAAATATTAAATAAATAAATAAATAAATACATAAATAAATAAATAAATAATAAAAATAAAACGACGGAGTAATTTTCAGTTGCTCACAAGTTTAGTTTAAAAACTCTGGGTTTGAGCTTTTATTTAAAGACCTGAAAGAGGAAGGGTCATAATTAGTTTACAATTAAAAAAATAGGGAATGACTTACTATGAACTTTTTCAAAAGTTTTGTTGCTTTTGTAGTTCTTTCATATACGAATCCCATATAAATTAAGAACGTTACGAGTTATATATTTGAGTAGAAGGCAATGAAAATGATAGTTAGAAAGATTTTGAAAAAAACTCATACCTTAAACCTTGATTTTGAAGACTTGTAATAAACAAGCGAAAACTTTTACATTTTAAAAAACGTGTTGACTTGACCATGATTTTTTAAAAAGTGAAAATGATTTAGGTGGGAGTTTGTCCTTTTCAGAAAAATGTGCAACATCGATACAAAAAACAACCCACCAACTTTACAAACTCCTTTAGCAAGGAGAATTTACAATACATATAAAATATATACACTAGATAAATAAGATAAAATATATACACTGGAAAAATTAGTCAAAGCATATAAACAGTTTTTATATTATATTGCTTGCTCTTTAGCGACTCATGTCCACACATGGCTATGAGTAGGTGGTTGAGAGACACTCCTTATTGTTTTGATCTGAAACTCAGATTTTCATCTCATCACCAAACTGATAAAGTATTTAGAAAGTTTTTAGAAATTAAGTAGTAATTAAAAATTTATATTCCTTTGATCATTAGGTTATTTAAAGTTTATTTAATAAATTCTTTATATAATGATTTATCTTTATTAAACATATTGTATTTCCACCGAATCATTTTTCGGCAACACTGTTCCCTGTTTGCTAAACAAAGGGTTTGATGCCCTCAGTGTAATAAGGCAATAAGGGCATAGAGATCAAGCTGACGATTTAAATAGAATTATAGAATAATTGGCAGAGTAAAGTAAAGTGATACTATTTTATTTTGTCTGTGATCATTTGCACTTGTCATACATGATGCTTTCTAATATTTTGAGACCCAACTGTCGTATACTTACAAAGGTAAACGTTTGTTAACTAATATTTATGTATAGCAAAAAAAAAAATTGACTTTGAAATAGAGCTGTAACTAGCCAGTGGCCATACAGTTACTGCATTATTATTATTATTATTATTATTATTATTATTATTATTTATTATTTTTTTTTTTTTTTTCTTTTTTTTTTTTCACACCATTGTCCTACAGGGACAAACTTAAAATTTATCAAAATGAACTCTAAACTTAATAAGAAGGGTTGAAAAAGAAGTCGATTTAAGTTGATCATTTTGTAATCATATATTTGTTGAACCCCGAATTTTTATTTTTAATAATATGAATACTAAATATTTGTAAATACTTTAGACAATTTGTAATGAGATATGTAACAATATTTGAAGAATACATTTTTTAGAAAATAAAATAAAATGCAGATATCAAAATTGCTAAAGTCAAATATGACTTCCTTTTATTTTAAATTTATTATTTCATTAGTTTAGTATAAACATGGAATATTTTTTATTCTATTGAAACCATAAACTCAAAATAAATGTAAATGCGTTTAAAAGAAAATAATGAAACATGTTAGACTGCTTTTGTATATTGTAAGAAGAATAAAAATATATTAAAGTTTTACTATAAAAAGTAATATTTATTACTGAATTTTTGAAGATGAATTTGCTTTGGAAGCTGTTGAAAGTAGACATGCTAACTGTTTTATAGTAAAATATTTTTTTAAAAATTTTTATAGTTATAGTCTGTGGTTATACTGTAAGAAAGAGAGAAAACTAACCAAAATTTTGAATATTTCAACTTTTGGAAGATGCCAAATAAGGAAAGGAAATAAATTTTATTTTTGAAAAAAAATTTTAAAATTTCCTTAGATTAATATAGTTAACATTTTTATTTCTTTTTTTTTTTTTTTTTATTGGAAAAATAATTTTACAAGCTATTTATTTCATTTCATTAATAATTGAATAAGGAATTTTTTTTTTTTTTTTTTTTTTAACCCTGTAGAGTTTTTTTTTTTTTTTTTTCAATTTAATTGGTTATAAAATTTTATTTAATTTTTCTTTCCAAATATTTTGATATTTTTTAAATTTTTTAAAAATTCTTTTAAAATTTTAAATATTTATATTGAGACCTATAAATATTTTTTTCTATAACTATTCTTTGGTGCTTTATCAAATATTGTAGACTATACTCTGAATTTTTAGAGTAAAAAATATATTGTTTGAATTGTAGTTTTCAGAAGAGTTACGTGGTAAGCACTCAGCTGAAGCACACACTTCCAGATTTACCTTATGACTACAATGCCCTTGAACCTGTTATTAGTGCTGAAATAATGCAGTTGCATCATTCAAAGCATCATCAAACCTATGTCAATAATTTTAATGTTGCTGAAGAGAAATTAGCTGAAGCTACAGCAAAAGGTAGTTTTTTTTAGTTTTTAAATTTTTTTTTTTTTTTTTTCAGTATCACTGCTATTTAATTTAAAATATTGACACAGCACTTGTTTACTGATCTATTGATATCTTAAAACTATATATATATATATATATATATATATATATATATATATATATATATATATATATATATATATATATATATATATATATATATATATATATATATATATATATATATATATATAATATTTTAACACTTTTAACTATTTTGAAGGTAGCAATTAGAAATAGTAAGAGTAATTATTATCTATCTCGTGTTTATTGATCTTATAGCCTTAAGATGGGGGACTTAAAATAAGATCTGAAAGAAATTTTTTGTAACTTTTTAGAAATGAAAAAAAAATGGAAAAGTTTTTGAAAGAGAAATTATAGGCTGTAAGAGGGAGGTTAAGGCATTTTTGATAGAGTAGAAAGCAATTACAAGTTTAAATTATAAGGAGGCTTCAGCTTGGAGTGAGATTCCTAATGCATGAACATTAGTAAAGCACTTTTGGTGAAATACAGTGTTAGACATTGAAATCCTGTAAGTTGGTTTAAGAAAATGGGAAAGATGATATAGATCAAATGTTAGATGTGAAAGAAAATACAATTTCATGTTACACAGAACAAGGTAGGAATATAAAAGACTTAAAGAAAAAGGAATTATATAGTTAAATGGAAAAGGTAAAAAACTGAGGGGAAACCAGTAGAAGTGATCTGATTTGGAAGGTGTCAGACTGGGAGAAAAGAATAAAGTTTGAAAATAAAAATTCAAGCGAGAGAGGAATTTTAAGAGTAAGAATTCAAATGATGGAAGAGAGGAAAATAAAGGGAAGAAAAAATAAATGGATCAGAAAATCAATAATTAATAATAATTGAAAGAGATTTGGGAATTTTGACAATACTATATTCATGGAAGACTAAAAAGCGCACACTGAATATAGAATATAGTACACTGCACAGAGTTGTTAGTTTGAAGTAGACCTTTTTCTTTTTATTGGGAGGTAAATTACATCCAGTACTTAAAATATTTTTATTTACATTAACATGATGATAAACTTTTTAAATTTTTTTTAGGAGATGTATCGACTATCATTAATTTAGCCCCAGCTTTGAAATTCAATGGAGGTGGTCACATAAATCATTCAATATTCTGGCAGAACCTTTCGCCCAATGGTGGAGAACCTAGTAGTAAGTATCTAGTATTTTAAATAGGTTGTCGAGGGAGAGTATTTGAGCATGGAGAGAATTGATAGGATGAGTTATTGTAGGAAAGAAGAAAT
>SEYY01001006.1:45000-57500 GCA_009176605.1 Armadillidium nasatum
TTCGACAAACCCGTATAGGCTATACTGGATGTTTCAAAAAAGAAGCAACCCTCTATTGTGTATGTGTACTTAAACCCAGGAAAAAGAATATAAAGAATGAGACTATATATCAGATCCATAATCCAACGTCTTAATTCCATTTACATTAACAAAAGAAAGAAGTTAAATAGTTTTGTAAAAAAATTTCAATCAATATGGTTCTTTCAGTTCATGACGACACCAATGCGTTAGGGACACAATTTTAACATTTTTGTAGCCCTCAAACTTATAATGAAAACTTTATAAGGAATTTTCTGGGCCAGGGTGTTAAACCCTACGACGTATCAGCAAGAACGTTCGTACATATTTTAATCAAACGTGATAATGTCGACTTGTTTGGAATTACAGACTGAGAAAACTTCAATTCAAACTCTTCTATCCCACTTTTATATGAATTATGCACACAATGCGTCTCAATAATAAATATATAGTTTTTGGAAAACTACATTACTACCCAATACAAAAGAATTCTCTCTCCAGGGAGATTGGCGCTTACTTTATCTTTTACACGGCTAAAGCCTATTAACTTAAAAATACAGTGCTGCCATCTGAGGAATATTATGACATAAAATATGTTTACGCGTAGTTCTATCCTTCAGGTTACGTCATTTAAGAAACAATAGATATGAGCACGTTTTTGAATGTTTTTTTTTTTTTTTTTTTTTTTTTGTATATGAGTCATGAGATATATATTATATCCTTCAAATTTAATCGTCTGTTCATCTTATAATTTCTCATCTCTGCTATTTCTTTTTATACGAATCTTTAATGATGTTCATAAAATATTAAATAATATATTGGCACAATATATAGAAGAAAAACTATATTTAAAATATTTAAGCTCCAATCAAAACAAAGAGGAAGTTTATTAAATTCTAAATTAGGTGATAAAGCTTATGTTTAAAGAAATAAAATAAGAAAAGAAAATGCAAAATAAACAGAAAAACGAAAAGCTCTGAAAGCAAATGGAAAAGAAAGTCATAACACTTTAAAATCAAATTAAACAACAACAACAACAAAATATCCTATACCTTAGTTTTAACTAACATTAAGTTCATCTAAAAATAATAATAATTTTATTATTATTTTAACCCCTGATATTATTATAGTGATATATATATTTAGAGTGTACGAAAAAATTTGAGAGGATTCGAAGTTAAAAATAAAAAATTTGGAAAACCCTAAAAGAGGGGAATTGGGATGAGAGGGGGGAGTGGAGAAGAGATTATTATGTTAAGATTATATTTTGTAACATTTATAAAATGCCACGTTTATATATATATATATATATATATATATATATATATATATATATATATATATATATATATATATATATATATATATATATATATATATATATATATATATATATATATATATAATATATATATATATATATATATATATATATATATATATATATATATATATATATATATATATATATATATATACTGGTGTGCAAGAACAAACTCAGGTCACTTGGCTGCAGTTATTCTAATCTGGAAAACCAGCTATAGGGTTGGCTTCTAAACAAAATAAAATTTTTTTTTTTTAAGGTGGTTAATCTTTAGGTCTAAAATGCAAGGTTTGCAATTCGCATAAAATAAGTAAAAGTGATATTAAATGTAGGCGATTTGGTGAGGATAGAGAACAGAGGCTGCTGTTTTAGTATTATACTGATACTAGGAAAGAAACAAACCTCTGAGGTGAGTTAGTATATTACATTAAAATATGGTGGACAAATCTCCCATTGAATAGTGATAGAACTAACTTTGTCAAAAAACTTTGGATGTGGATGTGTAGTGTCGGTGGGTTAAGGTTGGTGTGCCTTATGAGAATACAAACAAGGGCTACTACTCGATAACAGCAAACAGATGTGAACTGAATTTTAGCAATTTTAAGTGTAATGTTATGTAGCTTTTCTTCTTTGTAATATCCTGAAACCCTGGAGGAGCTGATGAAGGTAATCAGATGATAGAAAACAACTTTCTAATGGGATAACAGGAATAACTGCGTGTCGTAAGGGTATTAGAATCTAAAGACAGTGAACCTTATCTTTCCCGGCACTTTATGATCAATATTCATGTGCTGGTCCTAGTTCTGCTTAGTCCAGCCTGAGTCGCCACTCAGAACCTACTTTGAATCCTTTAAAGAAATCAGAAGCTAAGAAATTGCGTGGGGTGAAAATCAAATATGGTGGTTTCAGAGAAATGACATCTAAAAGGACCATTCAACGACTAGGAGCCCCATCACAGGGCTCTCATCACACGTGCAAAAAAAAAAAAAAAAAAAAAAAAAAAAAATTTAAATGCCTAAAATGGAATTATCCTAAATGGGGGTAAGATGATGATGATGATATCCCATGAGATTTGAATGACACAAGTATCAACGATATGATATGAAAAAGAGGTGAGAAGCTATAATAATAATAATAATAATAAGTAATAATAATAGTAATAATAATAAATAATAGTAATAAATAATAAATAATAATAATAATAATAATAATAATAATAATAATAATAAACGAAACCTTTTCTCGGACACAAGGGCATCTCATTCCCTTTCAGCTTCAAGAATACCTCTTCATTTTGAATATATATATATATATATATATATATATATAATATATATATATATATATATATATATATATATATATATATATATATATATATATATATATATATATATATATATATATATATATATATATATATATATATATATATATATATATATATATAATATGGAGAATATTTAAATTATCCACTACCACAACATACAAAGAAAATTCTTTAAAATAATACCTAGACTTATCACCTTTCCTTTTTAAATAATAAAATCTTATATAATATATTATATATAATATATATATATATATATATAATATATAATATATATATATATATATATATATATATATATATATATATATATATATATATATATATATATATATATATATATATATATATATACTGTGCGGGCGTAGAGTAGCAAAAAGTTTTGGAAATTACAGGGGAGGGTTGCATGTTTTAACTGTCAGAGGGGGCTACTATAAAATTCCTAAAAATTTCAGTTAGGAGTGAGGTGAAAGGAGTAGGTGGGGAGGTACTTATCTCTAAACCTGCTATCCTACACCCATTATATATATATATATATATATATATATATATATATATATATATATATATATATATATATATATATATATATATATATATATATATATATTATATATATATATTTATATTTTTTTTTTTTTTTTTTTTTTTTTTTTTATATATATTATATATATATATATATATATATATATATATATATATATATATATATATATTATATATATATATATATATATATATATATATATATATATATATATAATATATATATATATATATAATATATATATATATATATATATATATATATATATATATATATGCACGGGGAAAATTAATGGACGAATACGACTAGCTTAGTTAATTATAATGGCATCCATAAACGATGCAGAGGCAAATTTATTATTATATTATTAAATTATTTAAAAGACATGAAGCACTTTTCTCCTTTAAAACTTCTCCAACATTATTAAGACGTAAGCGTTTCCTTTAATTAATTTCTCTTTCTTTAAGACCTTTGTTTTGGAGAAGTCGACAGAATAACATCTCCAGACTGTAAGAAATAATAGTATTGATGATGATGATGATGATAATAATAAAATAATAATAATGAAATAAAAATAATAACTTGTTTATATCTTTATAAAGATATTTGTAAAATACTTTTAGAATTACTGTTTTAAAAGACTATGTCGGATCTACTTATAACAGTTTCACTGCAGTAAATTTAATAGCTGGGTTTGACTAAACCTCTTGCACCTCTTTTATCGAATACTCAAAATCATGAATTTTGGGTCCTCTCTTACATAAACTTAAGAGTTTTTATAAAAAAAAAAAACCTTAGGGAGGCTAAACCCCTCTACTGCGTAGATCCCGACTTACGAAATATAAATCTATGTTATTTAACAAAAAAAAAAAAAATACCTTACCGTCTGAATTCTATCATCATCGAAGTCATCTATCAATGGATCAGTAGACATGAGCAGATCTTTGCCATTTGCACTGGCTGAGCTTCCTCCAACGTTAGGAAGCAACGATCTTCCCATTGTTGCTCTCTTTCCTCGCGAAAATACTTTAGCGATCTGAGCGAACTTTTTCCTAGAGGCTTTTTTGATAAAAATTAAAAGATAAATTGCAATATATATATATATATATATATATATATATATATATATATATATATATATATATATATATATATATATATATATATATATATATATATATATATATATATATATATATATATATATATATATATATATATATATATATATATAATACCCATCACTTTTAGGACTCAATTTTCTAAGCACCACATCATACTCTTTTAAACTAACTACAATATCCAGATATTTACATACATCATATTCAGGGTGCTCAAACTGGTGGAACTTCCATCTTGAATTCCTCTACCTCGAAAAATTCTTTACTTTTAATTTTTATCCAAAACATGCTTATTGAAAACACCATCTTCAACTTTATCTCAAACATCTTCCGCCCTACTACTTCTCTCCCCTTTGCTCCTAAACTTCAACTTTACATCAAAACTCCTTATTTAGGGACCCTTACTCCTTCCTTCAATAAAGAATTAAACTTTCTTCTCCAATCATTCTTTACCCATATGACATAAGCACACTTAAAAGGAATCAATGCTTCTCAATAAACTCATTCTTTAAATATAAAACAAAACTGCCAACTCTGCTGGTACCTTCTATAGTTTACCTTTTCTCTTGGACGAGATGTAATGCTCGTTACGTTGGCCAAACAGGCCTACAGCTTAAGCTTAGAATTCAAAAGTATCTCAAGACACCTCCTTCCGAACCAATCTACCTCTCCTTTCCCTTGAAAACTCCCCCATTCGTGACCACTCATACTCCCAAAACCACCCCCTACAATTTTCAGATTTTAGTATCTTGACGTCATCTTCAAATACCTTAGACCGCAAAATATTAGAATCATAACATATTCAGACAACTTTAACCCACGTTCAGTCAATCAGCCTCTTCCATCTCTCTCCTGATAGCTTAACCTCAACTCACCCATTTATAACCCTATAATTAAATAACCTCAATTCTACACTCCTAATACACCTATTTCAACCATATGTATTTGTGAAATTCTACAACCAAGTAACTAGTGACTACAAACTGTTTGACAAAATCTCAATTTGCTTATTTGTTAACTTGTATAATTACGTTGTTCACAAAAGTTTAGTGTACTTAATTTGTAGTTAATTTTAATTATTATTGATAATATTCTTAAAGTGCTATTAATATGTTAATTTGTGATTATAATTATCTCTTATATTTATTTTGATTGTTATATCTTTTCCTACATTGTTAGCTACATTATATATATATATTATATATATTATATATATATATATATAATATATAATATATATATATATATATATATATATATATATATATATATATATATATATATATATATATATATAATATATATTATATATATAAAAATAAAATTGCATCAAAAAAAAATAAAAAAAAAATTGTATATATTAAAATATTTTAATATTCTTAAAAATCCTGAGGAAAAGCTTCACTTACAGAAAACATAAGAGCTTGTATGTGATAAGAGGAATCACAAACTCCATAAGTTTCTTTAAGTTACAATAAATATATGATGTAAAATTATTCAAATATAAATATAACGGATATACATTAAAAAAAAAAAAATATGCAAAGAAGTTTTTTTTTTTTGTTTCTTTACATGAAAGGTAAAGGAAGGAATGTATATATAAATAAATTAGTATTAGTATTAATAAATCAATATTCAACACACACACACACACACACACAAACAGTATTATTACTTAGCATATCAATAAAATTATACACATGAAAACCCAATAGAGATTGAATCTACATAATAATCTTGATATTTATATATCTGAAATATAATTCTGCCTACACAACAATATCATCATTTCGTTCTAACCTTTGCCCATATTAGCGAGTCTTTCTTTAAATGTGGCATCATCTAAGGGGGGAATTGACCCTCCCCCTCCATCTGCCACTTTTGAATTTTGTCTCCTTGTTCGATAAGATAAGTCCACCGTCTTCATATTCATCGTCTAATTCGGTTTCATCACCATCATGTTCTAATTATATATATATATATATATATATATATATATATATATATATATATATATATATATATATATATATATATATATATATATATATATATATATATATATATATATATATATATATATATATATATATATATATATATATATATATATATATATATATATATATATATATATATATATATATATATATATATATATATATATATATATATATATATATATATATATATATATATATATATATATATATATATATATATATATATATATATATATATATATATATATATATATATATATATATATATATATATATATATATATAATATATATATATATATATATATATATATATGCTTAAATAACACTGATATTTGATAGTTGTTTTGAGATAGAAAAATGGTTTAGTTTCTCCCTGATTTATATTGTCGATTGTGGTTTGTATCGTTTGTGTCATTTATAATTATCAAATATGCATATAAAATATGAGTTAAAAATAATTTTTTAAAAAAAATATGAGTTAAAAATAGAATTTTTTAAAAAAAATCTTTGTTTTATTATATTAAAAATATTTTTTATATATTTAATGCAAATCGCCATTCCCCTATTCGATTTTTGCTTTATTCGTATCACAAATGAATAAAATTCCATCATTTGCATTCGATTTTTGCTCTGGCGTCTCACAAATGAATTAAATTAACATTCATTATTGAATTCAGTTTCCCTTATTAATCTTAAATCTTAGTATCTTATTTTTACTAATAAGGTTTTATTGTTGTAGTTTAAAAGTAGAAGTGACGTACCCATAACACAAGCCAACTTGTAAAGTTTTATTTTATTTGTATGTCACAGTTTATATAATACAAAATAGAATTTATTTATATTATATTTAATTTATTTTTTTCTTATAAAATCCTTAAAAACTAATCAACATTAAATATACTAATTTACTTTTCCAATATTTCTTTTATTTCAAATCCAAAGCTGACGTTTACTGTTAATTTCATAACTCAAATTCATAGTGACAAAAGTGTGGAATAGTTCAAAATAACTCTCACTCCTATTCATCACTAAAATTCATCAGAGTCATATGTCTAACCCTCATTCTACACCTCTTTCCTTAAATTCAGGTTCTCTCAGAAAAAAAAATTTCAAGTTCTTTTTCCTAATTTATTTTTATTACACATCATCCTTTGACATTTTGACTAGGGACCGACAGGGGTTGGAATTTTGCAGGGGCCGGGACTCTGGTTGGGGTTGCCTAAAAATTTGTAAAGAGGTCAAAAGAACTGAAATTTTAGGTTAAGAAAATTAAGATATAATTTTGATTGAGATTAATTTAATTATAAGGAAGGAGTAGAATAGCCAACATTCACTTAAACTAATGATTATATGTAGATTTTTAAAAAGAAAATGTCCAAATTTAGCCAAGCCTGCTATGAACTCTGAGTGAGTTGAATAAATATGAAAATGAAAAAAATTAACATCTACGATGATTCTATTGCCTTCTGGAGGGTAAACAAGAATGATCTCACCACACTAGCAAGAGTATATTTGTGCCCACCAGCAAGCTCCAGCGTCTGTGAGAGAATTCAAAGTTGGGAAATCAATTCAAAAAGAAAGAATCAAACTATTGTCAAAGAATGTAGAAATATTACCGTTTTTAAAATACAGTCTTAGAGCAGTAACATATTGAACGTCACTGCCCCTATTCCTGAACATTTCACCCCCCCAAATCCTAAAACCTTTTGATGTAAATATTTGTTCAAGAAGATTCTCATACTGAATAGTAATTTAACTGAATGAATAGTTCGTTTCCTCTTTTATGTTGCATTCATTTTGCCCCACCCAATATGTAAAGAAGGAATAATGAAATTAAAATCTTAATTTTCTTATATTTAGTTTGATTTAATCTACCATGAATAAGTATAATTTGCAATTAACCCTGATTTTTTTCCCTGATTATTAGCAGGGACCGGGGCCCCGGTCGGTCCATAAGTACTATCTTTCCTTTAGATATCCAAGGTAGCGATAACGCTACCCCATTTCAAAATAGGTCATTTTTAACACCGGAAGGATTACTGGTATTTTCTTAATATTCCTCAGATTAGAACTTCCTAGCGAATTCCTATTTCACGTCATTTTTTCTCTTAATTTACGACATTCTTCTTCCTCAGTGAAGGATTACAACAAATTTTCACTTAGGTAATTTTATAATCATTTTACAGTTTGTAACCAAAAATTTAATTCCCCTTTTGGACAGTCGGATCTTTGTCCAAATATTCGAATATTCAAGGATTTTCCTCATGTTTCCCCAAACAAGATTTCCTTCACTAGATTTTCCCATTTTTCTGTTCGTCCAATTCTATTAGTTTACTTCCTATTTTCATGATTTAACCTCAATGACCTTCTTTCTTTAGCACAGCAACACAAAGAGTAAATAAATAAATAATTATAATTACTAATAATAATAATAACTAATACCTCGTTGTAAGGCCGTCATAAAATCTTTGTTACTTCTTAACTCTGAAATAAACTCGTCATTTTGAAGGAAAAGGGCTATTCTTTCATCCTTGAGGTACTGTGCCAACTCAAGGTCACTCTCCCCGACGGCTTCCCTCGCTAGAGCATTTTCACTCAATCTTTCACTTAGACGCTGAGGAGACAGAACCGAAACACCCTAAGAAAGAAAGAAAGAATATATATATATATATATATATATATATATATATATATATATATATATATATATATATATATATATATATATATATATATATATATATATATATATATATATATATATATATATATAACTGTAAATTCATGCAGAGGTAAAAACCATTGCTCGTAACAAGGTCTGGTAGTGATAAATGATCCATTACCTGTGAAAATGAATTAGATTATCTCATTCAAGGAAATTATTTAAATTGTGTAATTTCAAGAATTAATATTAATTAAAACGGCAAGACTTTTTTTTGTATGTAAAAAAAAAAAAAAAAAAAAGGGTCCTTATTTTTCCTTTAAGGATTGTAAAATCCCCACAATAGGATCTTTATACCTTAAAATATATTTCAATTCTGAGCAAATAATTCAGAGACAATGATTTAAAAAAAAGGTCCACTGTTAAAAAAAAAAGGGGGACTAAGGAATAATATATGGTATTGAAAGAAGCAAAAGACTTAGTTAAGAATGTGGATGTCATTTGTTAAAAGACCAAACGTTATTAAAGCAGATCACGACTAATTTTAACGAAATATTAATTAAAAAAAAATTTTTTTTTTTTTAAAGATATTAAAATTGAATTCTACATCAAGGAAATTAATTAACACCCCCTCCTTGAATAGGGCTTTGCCCGTAAGTGGTGCTGATGGTTAAAAAAAAAAAAAAATTAAATTTATAAATTAGCTGATTAGGTAAGAATTTGAAAAATACTTATAAACAGATCTAGTAGAAATAACTAAAAAAAATACAAATAAGGATCTTTAAAAAAAAATATATTTTTTTGCTACGAATTATAAATTAAAATTACCTAGAAAGGTGCACACGATTTCAATGATCAAAAAAAGCCTTGTTAAATATTTAAATAAAATAAAAAGAAGAAAAATAATAATAATAATATAATAATAATAATAATAATAATAATAATAATAATGAATTAATAGCAACAGAGAAAGACTAAGAAATAGTAAAAATTTCAATATATATAATATATAATATATATTATATATATATATATATATATATATATATATATATATATATATATATATATATATATATATATATATATATATATATATATATATATATATATATATATATATATATATATATATATATATATAGGGATGTCTGTACATTAATGTGACATGTCGAAAGTAATAGTCAATTAATATCGTATTTGAAGAATGTGAATTTAAATCTGCAAAACTCAAAATTCGGTGAAAGTTTTTCCTTGCCGAGAAAAAAAAAATAATAAAAAAAAAAAAAAAATAAATAAATAAATTATTTTACTTAACAGAAAAGAAGAGCCCAAAATTTTTATTCGCTAATTCGTTTTTAACATAATGGGACATTCGCTTTCACTTTAATATATATATATATATATATATATATATATATATATATATATATATATATATATATATATATATATATATATATATATATATATATATATATATATATATATATATATATATATATATATATATATATATATATATATATATATATATATATATGTGTGTGTGTGTGTGTTGTGTGTATGTGTTTGTGTGTATGTGTTTGAATGACCTTCAACCGAGGTATGGAAAGAGTTTATGGGGAAAATTGAAGATAAAAATCTATGACCAAAACAGTTTTCATAGGTCAATGTAATAAGTATTTTAATTAAAAAAAATAATATAAAAAATATTTAAAATATAAACAAAAATAAAATATTTATATTTTGTTATTTAATAATAAAAACACTTTTAATATAACAAGAATTATTACACGTTTAATTTAATTTTTCACCAAATTTTTTTTACCTTTTTTTTTTTTTAAATTAAAATTTTTCAATTAGCTTTTCATTTATTTAATTTTTTTTTAATTAAAGTTTTTGATAAAAAAATTAAATTTTAATTAAAATTTTAATAATATAAAATCATCTGTACAATATATATATATATAATATATATATATATATATATATATATATATATATATATATATATATATATATATATATATATATATATATATATATATATATATATATATATATATATATATATATATATATATATATATATATATATATAAAAATTTTTTTTTTTTTTTTAATTTAAAAATTAAAAATATTTTTAAAAAAGGTGTCAAAATGAAAACCCGACCTTCCTGAAATTACCAATGTCGATTATTATTATTATTCGTAGCGGTAGTAGTGGTGATGGTGGTAGTATCAGTAGTGGTGGTAGTAGTATCAGTAGTAGTAGTAGTAGTAGTATAGGTAGTAATTAGTGGTGATAGTCGTGGTAGTATCAGTAGTAGTAGTAGCTGTCGTAGTATCCGTGGTAGTGGTAATAGTATCAGTAGTAGTGGTGGTAGTATCAGTAGTAGTAGTAGAAGTACCAGTAGAATAAAACAATGATAATAAGTTTTGAATATTATCATTAGTAGTAGTTGTGGTGGTAATGGTGATAGTATCAGTAATAGTAGAAGTACCAGTAAAAAAAAAAAACAACAGTAATAATAAGTTTTGAATATTATTATCCTTTAGATAACTAAGATTGAAGAAGAGAATTAGTTAAAGATAATAATAAAAAGCCGAATGAAAATCACAAATTATATTTCCAAATATCAGAGAAAATAAGAATCATTAGTATACAAAAATTTTTTTTAATATATATTAAAAAAGAAAAAAAAGTTCTTGCATATATATATATATATATATATA
This sequence comes from Armadillidium nasatum, assembly GCA_009176605.1. Classification (NCBI taxonomy): domain Eukaryota; kingdom Metazoa; phylum Arthropoda; class Malacostraca; order Isopoda; family Armadillidiidae; genus Armadillidium; species Armadillidium nasatum. Next base: position 56,747 of record SEYY01001006.1, read on the forward strand.
TATATATATATATATATATATATATATATATATATATATATATATATATATATATATATATATATATATATATATATATATATATAGTGTAGAAAGAATAGCGTTTTCGGAAGTCAAAATGGCATTGTCGGCCTTTGATTAGCAATTGCAAATCTAGCTCGACCAGGCAGACCACACGCTCTTTCGTGAGACCATTTTCTGCAATGTTGCAAGTCCAGGCTCTTTCCTGACCCCTTTTTGGAGGCTCAACCCCTACCCCAAGGGTTATACACCCTCTCCCTCCTTCTTCCACTCTCTCCACCTCCCCGTAGGTGTTGGGGCGAAACCACAGCACCAGATTTTTTTTTATGGTTCAGTCACATCTCGGAGAGGTATACTCAACCCCTTACCACTTTTCCCTTCCCAAATGGGGGTGATGACGTAGCCCATCACCCCATTTTTTCAATCTCTTTCAAGACCCTATTTGGAGCATATGACGTTATTCAATCTTCTTCCCGGAGTTTATTTTGGTGGTGTAGCCTCCAAGTTGCGAGATTTTTTTGGGTACTACAATTGGGTTCTATGACTACGCCACCAACCCCTAAGGTGGGGAGTGGTAGGAGGAAAGAGAGTGTGTCCCTCCGGGTGGGACTGAACCCTTAGAACGGGATCAGGAAAGAGGCTGATAAAATGGGGTGCTGTAGCTACGCTACCACCCCCTAAGGGGACTACAACCACCGGGTGGGGGTTGATCCTTCTAAAAGGGGTCAGGAAG
>SEYY01001006.1:62500-65000 GCA_009176605.1 Armadillidium nasatum
TTTTTTTTTTTTTTTTTTTTTTTTTATTATTATTATTATATTTGGCATACACGGTTAATTATTTAATTTTATTTTTACCCGTATTATTATTATTATTATTATTATTATTATTATTATTATTATTATTGACGTAATTATAATCATTGATATTATTATTGATTATTATTAATTATTACTTTATTATTATTATCAAAGTAATTATAATTATTATGCTATATTATAATTATTATAATATTATTATTATTATTATTATTATTGTATATCTTTTTTTTTTTTGGCAAATATATAAACAAATAAAATATATATTAAAAACATAACAGTTAACAATAGGAAAGTCCAAAAATTTATCTTATTTATTTGCTATAGAAAGACGTTTTTAATTTTTTATAATAATAAAAAAATTATTTAATTTGATGCATTAAATTTAATTTATGAAAAAAGGCATTATTTTAATTATAATTTATTTTTTTTATTTTCTTAAACAAACTATATTGTATTATTCCCAGTAGGAAAACTGAATCTTAAACTATATATATATATATATATATATATATATATATATATATATATATATATATATATATATATATATATATATATATATATATATATATATATATATATATATATATATATATATATATATATATATATATATATATATATATAAAAACCTTTACCGATTTTTCGCAATCAAAGATAAGAGTTAACAGACTTTACAGTTTGCACCATGATATATATATATATATATATATATATATATATATATATATATATATATATATATATATATATATATATATATATATATATATATATATATATATATATATATATATATATATACTTTTAGGTATTTATGTTCATAACACCTACTTCCTAAGTTTATTTTTTATAAGTCAACTTTCAACACAAATCAAGTACAACTTTTTAAATTTTATTTACCTAGGACAATACTAAAACATGTATGTATGTACATATATGTGTACCTAAGTGACTATATGTGTACGTATGAAACAACAAACAGAAAATGCCCATTACCCCCCTTTCTCCCTCTTACTTAATACTGAAATCTACCCTTTTACCTAATAAGGATCCCTTCTTCTAATGTTTATCAGTGTGACTACGCGACTGCGCTATTAATTAATAATAATAATAATAATAATAAATAATAATAATAATAATAATAATAATAATAATAATAATAATAATAAATCAAGGAAATTGGAAAATATTTTTCCAACACTTCATCAATAAACAAAATTTTCGGATTTAAAAACAAACTTTGAAAGTTAATTATTACTATTTTTATTTTTTATTTTTTTTTTTGATTTTATTAAAATTTTGTTTTACCTAAACACATTTTTACTTCTCTTCAGGGCAAATAGCAAGCCACAAAATCAATATGACCCTAATAAACAATCTCTAAACCTATCAATATAATATGTCTGCTTTAATACTAAATTTAATTTAAATAATAATAATAATTATAATAATAATACTAATAAATTGACGCACTCATTTCTAAAACAGCTAAAAGGTATATAATAATTTTTAAAATTCAAAAATTTACAAAATTATTGATTGGAATTTTAAATTTATCATTATTTATTTATTTATTTATTTATTTTGTTTGCTTGTTTGTTATTGAGAGGGGGAGTGGGGGTGGGTTGAATTTTGGTGGCCAAATCTCATTCTATAATATAATTTTACTTCAGTTACCTGGTTTAATACTTTCAAACGAAATTATATGCCGAATTAATTAAACCTAAAATTTATATATATATATAATATATATATAATATATATATATATATATATATATATATATATATATATATATATATATATATATATATATATATATATATATATATATATATATATATATATATATAATATATAAATATATAATATAAATATAATATATAATATATATAATATATATATATATATATATATATATATATATATATATATATATATATATATATATATATATATATATATATATATATATATATATATATATATATATATATATATATATATATTATATATTATTTATTACACATCACCACCGCTCACAGGCAGAGATTGTACGATTGCAGGAATGCTAAATTTCTGCAATCGACACCACCCTGCATCATGCGGGATAAGGTGCATTGTAAAAAAAAAAAAATATATATATTATATATATATATATATATATATATATATATATATATATATATATATATATATATATATATATATATATATATATATATATATATATATATATATATATATATATATATATATATATATATATATATATATATATATATATATATATATATATATATATATAATATATATTATATTAAAATTAAAATTTAAAAAATTAATAATTAATTCCAATAATTTAATTTTTTTTCGGTAAATATAAATAAATCGTAAAAAAAATAAATAAATATATATATATATATATATATATATATATATATATATATATATA
>SEYY01001006.1:72500-79129 GCA_009176605.1 Armadillidium nasatum
ACTGAAATATATCCACTTATACACAATCGTATATATTACATAAAAAATATGAAACCCAATATTACTACTACTATAAATAATAGTAATAATAGTTTTGCATATGTTATCAGCAAAAACAAAAGAAATAAGATGTTCATTTTGCCTTTTGGGGAATACTTCGATGAAAAATTGGACAGAATCGTTATCTGAAGAAAACGATCAAATAGAAATAATTGAAGAGGATTCAGATATTCTTCATAAGAAATGATATAAAAGAGAAGGATAAGAAGTAAATAAGGCGTAAAAGCAATAGTATCAAATGAAAAAAAAGTAAGAAAAAAGGTAGAAAAAAGAAATTAATAATATCATCGAGAATTACTTTTCCTCTATAATTATGGAAAGACGATCAACAAATGATGATACAACAGATGACCCTATTGGTGGTCGAAAAAGAATAAGTCTAAATACCAACAAAATTTTCTTCTTGACCTAGCGAGACAATACATGTCTCCAGAGAGCAGGAGACAGAAGAGTTCTCCAGACGGGGTGGGAAGGTCTCCGGCCAAAGCATGAAGGTTATAAAAATGCCGGATCTCCGGTGCATCACTAATATATATATATATATATATATATATATATATATATATATATATATATATATATATATATATATATATATATATATATATATATATATATATATATATATATATATATATATATATAGAAGGTCTATCACTATGTATCATCAGCAAATCGAAGAAACAAAAAACTTTCTTACAACCTCAAACGGGGTTAAAGTCTATGTAACTATTATAATAATAATAATAATAATAATAATAATAATAATAATAATAATAATAATAATAATAAAGTACTCCTATTAATATTTAAATCATGATAACCATCAAGGAAGAAACCCAGTTATTTACATGATTATAATTTTTACTATTATTTAATTTACAAACTACCATTAAGTATATTTATAATTAAAAAAAAAAAAAAAAAAAAAAAAAAAGCAAAAAGGTATAATTATTTTACTTAAAATAACATGTAATTAATAATAATAACAAATAACAATAATAATAATCATAATAATTATAATTAATAATAATAATAATAATAATAATAATAATAATAACTCAATGAAACGTTTTTATTTATTTTTTTTAAATTAAATAATTAAAATGTATATTGAAAACGGTACTTCACTCTAGAATTTCCTCAAAAAAAAAAAAAATTTTTTTTTCATTATTTCTAATAAGTCAAACCTACCCTAACCCCTCCCCACAGGTCTAAACGATGGCCGAACTTATCAACTGAAATGGCAAATAAAACATTCAACATACTTCTCTTCCCTCGATTCAAACTTGACTAATAGTCCTCTACTTCCAACAAATGAACATTCAATAAAGTTCCCCTTACTTATAATCCGTAATACTACTACTATATTATTATTATTATTATTATTATTATTATTATTATTATTCTCTCTATTTGCCTTCCTAAGCTTTTCCCTTTACTTTCCTACAATTCTTTTCAGGTATCCTTGTTTAAGCGTCTTCATGATTCCTTCCTTTCCCCCCCCCCACCCCTTTATACCGCAGTGTGAAATGTTTCTTCTTATTTTTTCCCCAACTTTTCCTTCCTAATTTTATCATCCTTCTCCATTTAGAGGCATTGTTTTCCGTTACGGTATTCAAATGTTATCTTGAAATATTTTTTTTTTTTCAATTTTTTTATCGCCTGCAAATTGGTTACACAAAAAATTTTATTTATTTATTTATATTTTTACTATTATATGCAAATATATTTTGAGGAATTTGTATTCAATTTGCCAAAATATTATTAGCGTATACTTTGATATGGGAATAAACTCATTGTTTTATCTCTTTTTTTCACATTATCAAATATCGCAAGAACTTTCCACGTTACCCGATATAAATTATTGATGCTAATATTAAAACTTTTTATCATAGGTGAATCAAGAATTCAATCAAAGCCTGAAATATGAAGGCCAAAGTTATCTTCTACTAATATATATATATATATATATATATATATATATATATATATATATATATATATATATATATATATATATATATATATATATATATATATATATATATAGTGTGTGTGTGTGGTAATATAAATAATACGAGAAGAGGTACTTTATTCCAGTAAACCTTTTATAATAAATAGGGAGCGATTTATCGGAAGTTATCGATATGATGAATAATAAATAGAATATGAAATGGAAAAAATCTGCTTAAAAAAATTATATGAACTACAACGTTTCTGACACTACAAAATGGTCCAATCGCCAAATCCATAACCCCCGGAAATTTCTTTTTACAGCACAGTTTCAATTTTAAGTACAAGGATATTTCAAAAGAACACTATTCCATATTTTCAGGACCCATGTTTTGACCTCTCTCGGGAAACGATCGCCAAATCACATTATCACCATACTTTAGTACAATGAAAATACTACAAAATGGTCCAATCGGCAAATCCATAACCCCCGGAAATTTCTTTTTACAGCACAGTTTCAATTTTAAGTACAAGGATATTTCAAAAGAACACTATTCCATATTTTCAGGACCCATGTTTTGACCTCTCTCGGGAAACGATCGCCAAATCACATTATCACCATACTTTAGTACAATGAAAATACTACAAAATGGTCCAATCGGCAAATCCATAACCCCCGGAAATTTCTTTTTACAGCACAGTTTCAATTTTAAGTACAAGGATATTTCAAAAGAACACTATTCCATATTTTCAGGACCCATGTTTTGACCTCTCGGGAAACGATCGCCAAATCACATTATCACCATACTTTAGTACAATGAAAATACTACAAAATGGTCCAATCGGCAAATCCATAACCCCCGGAAATTTCTTTTTACAGCACAGTTTCAATTTTAAGTACAAGGATATTTCAAAAGAACACTATTCCATATTTTCAGGACCCATGTTTTGACCTCTCTCGGGAAACGATCGCCAAATCACATTATCACCATACTTTAGTACAATGAAAATACTACAAAATGGTCCAATCGGCAAATCCATAACCCCCGGAAATTTCTTTTTACAGCACAGTTTCAATTTTAAGTACAAGGATATTTCAAAAGAACACTATTCCATATTTTCAGGACCCATGTTTTGACCTCTCTCGGGAAACGATCGCCAAATCACATTATCACCATACTTTAGTACAATGAAAATACTACAAAATGGTCCAATCGGCAAATCCATAACCCCCGGAAATTTCTTTTTACAGCACAGTTTCAATTTTAAGTACAAGGATATTTCAAAAGAACACTATTCCATATTTTCAGGACCCATGTTTTGACCTCTCTCGGGAAACGATCGCCAAATCACATTATCACCATACTTTAGTACAATGAAAATACTACAAAATGGTCCAATCGGCAAATCCATAACCCCCGGAAATTTCTTTTTACAGCACAGTTTCAATTTTAAGTACAAGGATATTTCAAAAGAACACTATTCCATATTTTCAGGACCCATGTTTTGACCTCTCGGGAAACGATCGCCAAATCACATTATCACCATACTTTAGTACAATGAAAATACTACAAAATGGTCCAATCGGCAAATCCATAACCCCCGGAAATTTCTTTTTACAGCACAGTTTCAATTTTAAGTACAAGGATATTTCAAAAGAACACTATTCCATATTTTCAGGACCCATGTTTTGACCTCTCGGGAAACGATCGCCAAATCACATTATCACCATACTTTAGTACAATGAAAATACTACAAAATGGTCCAATCGGCAAATCCATAACCCCCGGAAATTTCTTTTTACAGCACAGTTTCAATTTTAAGTACAAGGATATTTCAAAAGAACACTATTCCATATTTTCAGGACCCATGTTTTGACCTCTCGGGAAACGATCGCCAAATCACATTATCACCATACTTTAGTACAATGAAAATACTACAAAATGGTCCAATCGGCAAATCCATAACCCCCGGAAATTTCTTTTTACAGCACAGTTTCAATTTTAAGTACAAGGATATTTCAAAAGAACAACTATTCCATATTTTCAGGACCCATGTTTTGACCTCTCTCGGGAAACGATCGCCAAATCACATTATCACCATACTTTAGTACAATGAAAATACTACAAAATGGTCCAATCGGCAAATCCATAACCCCCGGAAATTTCTTTTTACAGCACAGTTTCAATTTTAAGTACAAGGATATTTCAAAAGAACACTATTCCATATTTTCAGGACCCATGTTTTGACCTCTCTCGGGAAACGATCGCCAAATCACATTATCACCATACTTTAGTACAATGAAAATACTACAAAATGGTCCAATCGGCAAATCCATAACCCCCGGAAATTTCTTTTTACAGCACAGTTTCAATTTTAAGTACAAGGATATTTCAAAAGAACACTATTCCATATTTTCAGGACCCATGTTTTGACCTCTCGGGAAACGATCGCCAAATCACATTATCACCATACTTTAGTACAATGAAAATACTACAAAATGGTCCAATCGGCAAATCCATAACCCCCGGAAATTTCTTTTTACAGCACAGTTTCAATTTTAAGTACAAGGATATTTCAAAAGAACACTATTCCATATTTTCAGGACCCATGTTTTGACCTCTCTCGGGAAACGATCGCCAAATCACATTATCACCATACTTTAGTACAATGAAAATACTACAAAATGGTCCAATCGGCAAATCCATAACCCCCGGAAATTTCTTTTTACAGCACAGTTTCAATTTTAAGTACAAGGATATTTCAAAAGAACACTATTCCATATTTTCAGGACCCATGTTTTGACCTCTCTCGGGAAACGATCGCCAAATCACATTATCACCATACTTTAGTACAATGAAAATACTACAAAATGGTCCAATCGGCAAATCCATAACCCCCGGAAATTTCTTTTTACAGCACAGTTTCAATTTTAAGTACAAGGATATTTCAAAAGAACACTATTCCATATTTTCAGGACCCATGTTTTGACCTCTCGGGAAACGATCGCCAAATCACATTATCACCATACTTTAGTACAATGAAAATACTACAAAATGGTCCAATCGGCAAATCCATAACCCCCGGAAATTTCTTTTTACAGCACAGTTTCAATTTTAAGTACAAGGATATTTCAAAAGAACACTATTCCATATTTTCAGGACCCATGTTTTGACCTCTCTCGGGAAACGATCGCCAAATCACATTATCACCATACTTTAGTACAATGAAAATACTACAAAATGGTCCAATCGGCAAATCCATAACCCCCGGAAATTTCTTTTTACAGCACAGTTTCAATTTTAAGTACAAGGATATTTCAAAAGAACACTATTCCATATTTTCAGGACCCATGTTTTGACCTCTCGGGAAACGATCGCCAAATCACATTATCACCATACTTTAGTACAATGAAAATACTACAAAATGGTCCAATCGGCAAATCCATAACCCCCGGAAATTTCTTTTTACAGCACAGTTTCAATTTTAAGTACAAGGATATTTCAAAAGAACACTATTCCATATTTTCAGGACCCATGTTTTGACCTCTCGGGAAACGATCGCCAAATCACATTATCACCATACTTTAGTACAATGAAAATACTACAAAATGGTCCAATCGGCAAATCCATAACCCCCGGAAATTTCTTTTTACAGCACAGTTTCAATTTTAAGTACAAGGATATTTCAAAAGAACACTATTCCATATTTTCAGGACCCATGTTTTGACCTCTCTCGGGAAACGATCGCCAAATCACATTATCACCATACTTTAGTACAATGAAAATACTACAAAATGGTCCAATCGGCAAATCCATAACCCCCGGAAATTTCTTTTTACAGCACAGTTTCAATTTTAAGTACAAGGATATTTCAAAAGAACACTATTCCATATTTTCAGGACCCATGTTTTGACCTCTCGGGAAACGATCGCCAAATCACATTATCACCATACTTTAGTACAATGAAAATACTACAAAATGGTCCAATCGGCAAATCCATAACCCCCGGAAATTTCTTTTTACAGCACAGTTTCAATTTTAAGTACAAGGATATTTCAAAAGAACACTATTCCATATTTTCAGGACCCATGTTTTGACCTCTCTCGGGAAACGATCGCCAAATCACATTATCACCATACTTTAGTACAATGAAAATACTACAAAATGGTCCAATCGGCAAATCCATAACCCCCGGAAATTTCTTTTTACAGCACAGTTTCAATTTTAAGTACAAGGATATTTCAAAAGAACACTATTCCATATTTTCAGGACCCATGTTTTGACCTCTCTCGGGAAACGATCGCCAAATCACATTATCACCATACTTTAGTACAATGAAAATACTACAAAATGGTCCAATCGGCAAATCCATAACCCCCGGAAATTTCTTTTTACAGCACAGTTTCAATTTTAAGTACAAGGATATTTCAAAAGAACACTATTCCATATTTTCAGGACCCATGTTTTGACCTCTCGGGAAACGATCGCCAAATCACATTATCACCATACTTTAGTACAATGAAAATACTACAAAATGGTCCAATCGGCAAATCCATAACCCCCGGAAATTTCTTTTTACAGCACAGTTTCAATTTTAAGTACAAGGATATT
>SEYY01001006.1:79229-84229 GCA_009176605.1 Armadillidium nasatum
TTTTACAGCACAGTTTCAATTTTAAGTACAAGGATATTTCAAAAGAACACTATTCCATATTTTCAGGACCCATGTTTTGACCTCTCGGGAAACGATCGCCAAATCACATTATCACCATACTTTAGTACAATGAAAATACTACAAAATGGTCCAATCGGCAAATCCATAACCCCCGGAAATTTCTTTTTACTCCAAATCGAAGAACATAAAAAATTATAAAATAAAATAAAAAAATTTTAAAAAAATAAATAAAATAAAACAATTTGCTTACAATAATAACAGATAAAGAATTTTCCCCCTTCAAATATTATAAAATAAGATGAACATAAAATGGAGTTTACGAATATAAAAATGGAGTTTCTGATAGACTAATGTCACAACGAAAATTGCACTTTTAAACCAGAACTAAAGCAAAGATAATAAAAGAAAAGATAACAAGTGGTATGAAAATGAACTCAAAGATGAGACTACATAAACCATTTACATACATTTAGAAAGCAGGAAATTACCATTATCGATCCAATTTGGCGAAAATTGCTAAAATTTTCAGCAAATAAAAGTTCACAATAACTAAACACAAACGAACAGACTTGCTATCTGTGATACTATATATTGGCACATTTGATCTTATATATTGGCACATTTGGTACAATATATATTTTCACATTTGGTACTATATACTGGCACATTTAGTACTATATACTGGCACATTTGGAACTATATATTTTCACATTTGGTACTATATACTGGCACATTTGGTACTATATATTGGCACATTTGGAACTATATATTGGAACATTTGGTACTATATGTTAGCACATTTGGTACTATATATTGGCACATTTTTTATAGCGTCTTTTTCACGGTAAAGTTTGGGACTAAATTTTACACACACACGCATATATTATATATATATATATATATATATATATATATATATATATATATATATATATATATATATATATATATATATATATATATATATATATATATATATATATATTATTATATATTTTATATATATTTTTTAAAAATAATATATTTTCTTTGTTTTTTTTTTAACATTTACAAGCTATGGTATAAGCATAAAATTAATTTATTCAATACGACTTCATCCAACGTCAAATGCCCATATTCAAATTATGCACAATGACTTCGCTCCTTATTTGGTATCAGTGGTTTAATACCTCTATATAATTTTTTTTATAGAAATGAATATGTATAATAATGGTTAAGGTTTACTACTATACCATCAACCAGAAATAACTAAAACGGGTAAGCTATATATATATATATATATATATATATATATATATATATATATATATATATATATATATATATATATATATATATATATATATATATATATATATATATATATATTATAAAGGAAGTCAAAATCCAATTTATTAACATTTCTATTAATATGTATGAACCACACGCAATAATAGTAATAGTAATAATAATAATAATTATTATTATTATTATTATTATTATTATTATTATTATTGTGTTGAATTCCTAAATAATAATAATAATAATAGTTTTTTATAAACAAAAAAAATTGGAGGAAGAAATGATAAAAGAGCGAAAATTATTATTATTATTATTATTATTATTATTATTATTATTATATTTACAGATGATCCAGTTTTGTGCCGTACAATCAAGATGATAAACGTAAAGCTTATGAAATAAATAATGTAAATAAGAATGTAGACATTAATCTCTGTAACACGAAAATTAACAAGGAAAAATAATAGGTAAATTGCGCAACCATAAATATCGATATATCATTCTAGCATAATAATCGATTTATCGGACAAGCTTTTTAAAAAAAGCGATATATTCCTATACAAAGGTAAATAACTATTGAAACCAGAAATACTCCTAAGAACAAAAAACTATGTAAAATAAAAAGAATAAGATAGAAGTTCAAATTTTTTTTACAACAAAAAAAATACAAAACTATTGTAATGACTCAAAATAATAATAATAATTATTATTATTATACATTTTTCATGACATTCACGTTCCCTGGTGGGTAAGGGGTGGAGACTGGAGGGTGAACAAAATAAAAATGTTTGTACAGAGTAAATGTTTAAAGAGAGAAGAAAAAAATAGGAAAGAGAGAGAGAAAAAAAAAGAGAGTAAGAATATCCTGAAACAAAAGAAAGAATGAATTTTCATTAATAGAACATAAGGTCACGTGGTGTGACAATCTTTTTGAATTACAAACACGACATCAAAGAAAAAAATGATACTATGGGAATTTAAGACAAAGAAAGAAAACGTTCATAATAATAATAATAATAATAATAATAATAATATTAATAATAATAACAATATAATAATAATAATAATAATTAATAATAATAATAATAATAATAATAATAATAATAATAATAATAATAATAATAATAATAAAAATAATAATAACAAAAAGATAGTTGTTCGTAATTTTTATCTCGAAAAATTCAACTGAATAAAAGAGGCGAAAAAGAGCAAACGAAATAGGAAGCCCTGTTGTCTTATTGGGGTGCCAAAGAGAGGGGTGCAATGTGGCATCTCCAAAGAAGAACTTAGAACCATCACAAAATGAGAAAAAAATCACTACCTTAACCCATTAATGCCCGAAATTAAAAAAGTTTGAATTTTTTTTTAAAATTTGGATATATAGTCTATTTTAGTCCTAGAAATGTCAATTTCCAAGAATTTTTTAAAAATTCCGTCTCTTTCACAGATTTTTAGGCCGTGTCTTTTTAGACACAGTGGGCATTAGCGTTAACAAGAACTCGAAAATTAGATAATGATAGTTTTTGCTAAAGTTATATTATTTTTATTATATTTTATATATATATATTATTATATATATATATATATATATATATATATATATATATATATATATATATATATATATATATATATATATATATATATATATATATATATATATATATATATATATATATATATATATATATTTAACAAAGCATTCATATGCATGAAGACCTACATTGCATTTTGTGCAACGATATTGTAGGGATATTCTATAGATTGCACATCTCCTACGCTTCTCTATTCTGTCTAGTAAATTCAAGAAGAGGAATGCTTTCAATATTACGGTATAGCATCCACAAATGGACAACACTACCATTTAGGCAATACCAAAACCATTTTTTATCATATTCTAATTCGGTACAATGCTCGCATTTTTTCGAACAGATCCACCCCTCCCATATTTTTATTATACAGTTTTACGATATTTGGTTGAGGAATGACTGCTTGTTTTTTCTCTCCTTTGCTCCAACGTTTGCAACTACCAATTTCAAAGATGTTTCTTTTATTGAGTGTGTGGAACATAGTTACTTGACTGTTGTCATTCCATCGAACAAGAATAACACCAGGGCCCCGACATGTCTTTTTCAAGTCCTTCAAAGGAGAATTCTCAATTTTGTAACTTCGGATTGATCCAATGCAAAACAATGTTAGTTGCAAGGGTGTCCATCAATGAAAGTGATGTAAAATAATTGTCCATATATATGAACGACAATTCAGGAACGCATCCTAAGCACAGCTTCTCTGTCACAGAAGACCCTTCTGTCTTTCCAGGTATCTTGTCCCCTCCTCCTGTATATGGATGAAACTTGATTATGTATCCTTCTGGTGTAGTTAGGCATCAGAATTTGAACCCAAATCTAATAGGTTTTCCTCTAATAAATTGCTTCATGGAATGATGTCCATAATATGGCTCCATAGCTTCGTCTAAAGAAAATTTACTGCCAAGAGGGTCGATGAAATTAAAAAATTTGTGGTTCAAATTCTATGAGGGGTCAAATTTTGTACACTTTGTCGTTAGGATCAATGGTCATATTATCATTGAAATGTAGAAATTGGTGAATTATTTCAAACTTATTTCTCCTTATAGAATTATTAACCAAATTGTTGTTTGAATCGGGACGTCTTTCCCAGTACATTCTTCTAAATGGAAGTTTGTTGTAACCGGACAGCAAAAGAATTCCGAAATAAATGTACAATTCATCGACTGAAAGTGTAAATTGTTGGTCTCGTTTTTTGAGAAGCATATTTTACAGATTCTCTGCATGTATGATCCATAAATTCTATTGTAAGTCTTTTTCTTATTGCTCTTAGCTCTGCTGATTGAGATGAAACTCCCTTCCCAAGGTCTCTAACATTGTGAGGAATTCCTCTGCATCACTGTTGGCGTCGTCTCTATCAGACTCCCCACCATCCGGAGGTGGATTGAGAACAATATCAATATCTGCCGCATCAATCTCAGTAATTACAAATTTAGCTTGCTCATCATTTTCTAGTATATTAAAGATTTTCTCTGTACCTCTTATAATATCAAGTTTTTTAGAAACCATATTTTGCTGAAATATATATATATATATATATATATATATATATATATATATATATATATATATATATATATATATATATATATATATATATATATATATATATATATATATATATATTAGTGATGGCATCCGCATCCGCAGAGCATCTTCATCAAAATTAACATTCGTATCCGCAATTGCGAAAATTCAACATCCGCATGCGCACTTTCGAAAACTCTATATCCGTATCCGCAAATGAGAAATATATATATATATATATATATATATATATATATATATATATATATATATATATATATATATATATATATATATATATATATATATATATATATATATTTCAGCTACAATAGCAAGTAAAGATGAAATCGAAAGTTTCTGAATCAAAAATAATTCAAAAATTTGTTAACGTTACTTCCCACTGTGTCTAAAAAGACACGCGGAAAAATAACACCCTATAAAATTTATTTCACTAATAAAATATTCGTTTTCGCATTTTCAGCATACAGTCCAATTACTAATAAGTAAAAAAAAATAAAAAATAACTTATCCAAACATACAAGTACCCCAAAAAACACTTACAAGTCAATGCATGTCAGCACT
>SEYY01001006.1:91729-114229 GCA_009176605.1 Armadillidium nasatum
ACATCTTATCAAACCCCCTTAAACAATGGTTATAAGCTCTTGGAAAAGAGGAAGTGAAAAAAAAGTTGTACTTACGTGATGAGGAGATGGAGTAATGCGAAGAAAGTCATTTGGTAATGGAAGTAATATAGGAGGATTCCAATTTTTTGAGGTTTTATAAGATTTACCATTATTTGAATCAGAACCTATTCGTCTAAAAGAAATAAAAAATACCTATATTACTATTATTATTATTATTATTATTATTATTATTATTATTATATTATTATTATTATTATTATTATTATACATGAAAACACGCATAATTATTCAAGGTTTACCATAACCATTTAAAAAAAAAAAATAATAATAAAAGTTGGTACCTCAAAGAGGAGGGATCCATAGGAAGTTACTTCCTAGGTTTCACATGAGGGATAGAATCAGGGACCTTCATCAAGCAAATAGATCGCTCTACTCTTTGGGTTATAGTAGAGCTAATGAACTAATCTAAAACCTTGATTTTTATATGTAAGTATTTGAAACATTCGATTTTTATAGTATTACTCTATAAAATCAACATTACTTTAAAAATATATTACAATGTTACTCTTATATTTCATAATTTTATAATGAATACTAATAATAATAAAAAAAATTTTTTACATTTTTTTATAATTTTTAAATAATAATAATAATAATAATAATAATAATAATAATAATAATAATAATAATAATAATAATAATAATTTCTTATATTTCTAAATTTTTTTTTATTTTAAATCAATAATAATAATAATAATAATAATAATAATGTCAATAATAAAATAATTAATAATAATAATAACAATAATAATTAAAATAATAATGAAAAAAATAATAATAATAATAATAAAATGGTCAACTATTTTCGTGAATTTTGCATTATGGAATTGCAAAGTTGCACTAAATCTTATTAACATATTTTATCCTACTTAAAATTAAACTAGGCTACAAAATATACTTATAGGAATCAGAGAATAAAAGACAGGATGAAGTAGAATACTATCCTATTAAATATCGTCACATCCCCAAGTCTAGCTTCACATTTGCAAGTAAAAAAAAATAAAAAATAATAATAAACATAATTAAAAAAAACACTTCACAAATATGATTACAATTTACCTAACTAGTCTCCAAAACCTTAATAAAGTAAATCGTGTACCTCTTTCATTATAAAAACTACTTGCAAAAAGAAAATATCAAATGAAAAGAAAAATATTAAGGAAATTAACTATTATCATTATAATAATAATAATAATCTTAATAAAAAACTCGCCATTATCAATGTCCTATACAAATATAGTTCCAAAATAACATATACAAATTTACAAAAAAAATTAAGCCAACTATATACAAAAAAAAGAAAAAAAATGTAAAACCTAAATCATTCATACACTTATCGAATTTAATGTTTGCAAGTAATTCATCTAAAAAAAGAAGCTTTTCCGCAGATAATATTCCAAGTTCCATCACTCTAACTATATAACTTTACCAATTCCATCATTCTCACTTCAAAACTTTATCAATTCCATCAATCAAAGTTCTAAAAGCACCTGTCACTGAGAGATATGTAAAATATAATCTATAAATATTTCTCAATTCGAATTTTCAGTTTTATTTCCAAAACTTTTCTCTTAATGACGTTATACTGACATATAATTTCTCAAATCCTCTTTTTTACCTTTTTCTTATATGTAAGCACAACAAACTATTTTACATTCCTTAGGTAGGTTAAATATTAAGGATAAAGGAGTATGAAATCCTACTACTACTAGTCCTACTAGTTTCCCTGAAAATTTTACTATATAAGCCATCATATCTCAATTTAAAGATACAAAGCTACGTATAACCTGTTCTGTAACACTTCTCTCAGCAGTGAATACTGAAATAAATATTAAATATATATTGAGTAATTCTACATTTGAATTAACCTCTTTATAATCTATCTTAAGAGGATAGTTTCTCTATTTTTAAATGTTGAACTTGTATAAGCAAAACTAAATCTTCAGGTACTTCTTACAGTTTCTTGCTAGATTAATTTTCACTAGAACTCCTTATTAATTGATCGAATTCATCCCAATCTCTTTTATTAATTTTTAATTTTATTTCCACGATAATTCATTTGAGTCTTCTATTGGATCTTTCTATATTTTTTTTTCCATTTATTTATTTCACCAATTAGGCTTTCTGCTTTTAAGCCCAATATACTTGACTCTGAAACACTGCTTAAATATTTTTTAAAATTGGCAAACCTTTCTAATATTTCCGAGTTTTAATTTTCAAATTCCTTCTTTCACTTAACATCTTCCCAGTTTTATCTCAAATTTGACATACCCTAGCATTTTTCACATCTAAAAACATTATTTTTCAATAATGTTGATTCATTAACTATGCTAAAACAAAAATTATATTTTACTATCTTCTTTAAAGTTTCCCTCAGCATAACAATACCAATCTATGTATCAACATTACAGTAACTAGTAATATATTTTTAAGTTGTATCTTGTGGCTTCATTAACAACCCGAGTTTTAAAAAAAAAACAATTTAAAAATGGTCAATGAAAAACTAATTTTATCTTCATCATCTAAAACATTTAAGTCATTATTCGAAAGGTTAAAATTGCCTACTAAATAATAATGCCAACTTCTGTATTACTGCTTGCTTTCTCAATCTTTTCAGTACTTTCAATTCCTAACTCTAACTGGGAACTATATTAAATGCTCTTTTTTACATTTAATTTATACCCACACAATGTTAGATATAAAAATACGTCCCAAAGAGATGACTCAACTTCGGAAATGATCATCAATTCAAGCCTCTGCATAGATTGATTATTATTATTAATACAAAATGCAACACCACCACCTCTTTCACTGCTCTGGTATAAATAGACCATAAAGAATAATAAAACATGAAAATTAATTTCAAATTATTACAGTGTGTTCCCAAACATCATTTGACTTTTCAGAAAATATATATGCCTAATACATTTGGATTGAAACAAAGATAAATAAAATGTGGGTTGGGTTTAAACTAAAAGCCTAGAAACATTGACTTAAATATAAATAATACATTATCTTGATATGTACTGTTTCTCAATGCACATTAAAATAGATTTTGAGATACAAAATAATTGGATTAAAAGACCTAATGCGATGCAAAACAAAATAATTACAATAAACTTTTAAAGAATATTTTTAAAAACTAAAAATATCTGCTAACTTTAGAATTCTTCATATTATTATTATTATTATTATTTATTATTAATAAATAATATTATTATTACTTAAGAAGAGGGGATAAATTCTATCATTTTTTTATATACGTAAATATATGTACAAAAATCTACCTTAAAAAAAAAAAAAAAAACTTTAACAAAACATACGCAGGAGATCGATAAGGTGAAGGCACAGCTTGGTGATATGATGGTGGAGGAGTAGCTGAAAGAGCGTATGAAGGAGGAAGCTCATAGTTTGTTGCCCCTTCAACATTTCTTCCTCTATCTCCCTCTACTGTTGCTTCAAGATGGCAACCACTGGAATGTGAAGAACTCTTTTGATTTTCAACGTCTGTTACCATAGCCAAAAGCTGATCTATGGTTTCATGCACAGCCCCTCTATTTGACCGTAAAACTGCCTGAAGGTAAAGAAAAATAAAATTAATAGCTATTAGATTACCAAAATAAAAATTGAAAAACTAATTACTTATTTACAGAAACAAACTGAAAAGATATAAAAAGTCAATAAATTTGATGACTTTTTAAAAATAATAATAATAATAATAATAATAATAATGTCAACATTGAAATAACCAAAATTTTAACTACCTCAATAACATCTGCATCCATATCTGGAAACATGGTTCTGAAGTCTTGCATTGCTTCATTAAAATCTAACTGCATTGCTGGAGCTTCTCCCATTTCAGCCATAATTATATATAGTTTTTAATTAAGGACTAGATTGCGAGATTCTTTGGAATAATGGCAAAGAAACTTAAGACTACAGTATATTAGGGAATTATAACATGATGGAGCATGTTATTAACAATAAGTTTGATGTTCTATTTAAAATACTTAAGTTCAAATTCAAAACATTGCTCCAATATAATGAGCAAGTCTCTTGTCTCTAGGAAAAAGGAAAAAAAATAAAAAATAAAATTTAGTTATTTGAAACACTTAAATAACCTTTAATTTTATATACAATGAACAACATCCATTCAAATTTTCTTGAAAGATTGTTAATCATTTTACTGTCTGTACTGATATAGAAAACTAATTCATAAACCTTTCACAGTGTTAATATGTTAATAACATAAAAGTATAATGTTTCAAAGTTACTCATTACTGGAAAATTATCAAGTTTAAACATGTATCGTGTTTACCTAACATTTCAAATGGCCTTGAATGAAAGAAAATTTATTTTGTGCATCTTTTTAATTAGGTGTTATATAAAAATAAAAATAAAATAACGCATATGTTTAAATCTTAATTTCTGAAATATAATGAACATGATCTAGGAAGTTATGGCCTTAATTAACTTTCATAGTAGTAAAAATTACATAATTAATAATTAGATTCGTAAGAAAAGATATGATATATACTGTATATTAAAAGTTTAAGAGCACATATATTTTGGAAGGGTAATTTATACTGAAGTAAGTTTTAATAATTTATGAAATTTATAACATTAAAAAAGATTGTTATATATATTTTATATTTTTAATTTTACCTTAGATACAAGAAGATGAAAGAAAATGGCAAATAGTTAAATATTGGCTCTACTTGTACTATTTAAAAATTGAGAACAGTAATTGGGAAATCATTTCCTCTAACTCTTAGTCTTTGTCACATCTAATTTCTGTGTATCAGTTACTATTAAGTGTTAATCTAGATAAATAAATACTGAATGGGCTTATTAATCTAATCTTTTTGTGGTTTGTATCAAAACTTTTGTTATGGACATCCTATAGCAGATGTCAAAAGCCACAAACATTCCTCATATTCAAATCTATGTTAATACTATTCTATTTTGTATTTGACTCTTCTTTTCTCTCTCTCTCTCTGCATCTTCTGTTTATCTCAATAAGAAATTGAAGCTCCTGGTGGGAGATTGGAGAACTTAGGTTTGGGGCATGTGACTCTGGATCTTTTCTTTAATCTTGTATTTGCATTTAGGATTTTAAATATATATATATATATATATATATATATATATATATATATATATATATATATATATATATATATATATATATATATATATATATATATATATATATATATATATATATATATATAATTAAATTATATTTTTAAATTTAAAAAAAATTTATTTCTAAATTACATATAATATTCCAATTTTTAAAAAGTAAAAATAAAAATTTTTCTCTTAATACTATTATGACTCTTTTCTTATCCTATGATCTTTCTTGGAATAATTGCTTTGTTCCTATCCCTACAAATCTTCTAAAAATTTTAATTCTGAAAAAAAAAAAAAAATATTGGTTGCTCACTCTGCATCAAGATATTAAAGAATGATGACTTACTGTGTGCATATACTGCTTATTTAAATAATACAAAACCAAATTAATTCCAGTCCATGGTAATTATTCAAACGTCTCACCATCAATTGCAAAGCTCTTTTCAACCCTTATAATGATTGTTGGTTTTGCAGGCTAACCTTTTCTCACCAGAGGTAAAAAATATATATATATATATATATATATATATATATATTATATATATATATATATATATATATATATATATATATATATATATATTATATATATATATATATATTAATGTATATATATAGTTTTTACTAGATAATAATTTTAACTTGCACACATTTTTTTTATCATTATCTCAATTCAAACTAATATTATCTGAACTACTAACAGCTTTAATTATATAGTTTTAATATAAATTAAAACAGGCTACCCAGGAAAAGAATAATCTACTTTTGAGCATCACAATTTATAATTATTAGTTCTACTTTATTTTAACATTTAAATAAAAAAAAAATTTTTTAATTATTAAACTATTATTCATTAAAAAGGAATATTATATTGGATTATTATTATTGGATTATTATCTGCAATACTGATAAGGTTAGATTATGTTTCACTAGTTAATGTTAAAAGCTAGCAAAGAAAAAAAATAATTAAAAATAAAGTAAAAATAAAAAATACCCAATTTCTTATCAATTAACTTATATTTTGAAAATAAAAATAAAAAAAATACATATATATATTTAAAATAAAAAAATACCCTAATTTTTAATACATTAACTTATATTTCAATTAAAATAAAAATAAGAGTAACATTCTAGATTATTTCTAAATACCATAATTATTTTATCATGACTAATATTAATATCTATTTCAACTATTATTTCTACAATTAACTTTTAAAATTTAAAGAAAAAAGTTTTCCATAATTAACTTTTAAAATTTGAAGAAAAAAAAAAAAAAGTTTTGTATCTTCGTAAGGATAATTAATAACATCAAAGCTTCAAACCCCCATTCAGAAATATTTTAAATTTTAATAAAAAACTGAATAACTCACCTAGGTATTAAATTATAATCATTCAATAGTTCCAAAGCTAAATACATGCATCAAATGAAAAATCGTTAGCCCTTTAATAAACTAGTAAACAAAAAGTAAGAAACACAAAAATGAATATTTACATCAAATGGAGATAATTTGTTAAGACAATTTTATATAAAGTAGAAAATGACTTTTAAACAGTTCTCAAATTTTTTATTATTTATTTTTAATGATTGCCACTATTCATTATTATTATTAAATAAATATATATATATATATATATATATATATATATATATATATATATATATATATATATATATATATATATATATATATATATATATATATATATATATATATATATATATATATATATAGTCTACTACATAGGATTCAAACTCTGATCCTTAAGCTGGTATGACAGTGTACAAAGCAAAAGGGGAAAGATGCTGACCTGTTACCCTATGCAGTGAAGATCCTTTGAGTTAGTTAGTTAGTTTGCATGTCAAGTTGTTCATAAGCTTTCTCTCTTCAATTTCCTTTAGAACTGTCTTGGTACAGGGGTAGCACTCTGACTTACCAGCTTAAGGGTTCGAATCCCAATTTAGCAGATTTTAAAATTTACATATTCTGTGAATGAATTAGCAAACTTTAATATATATATATATATATATATATATATATATATATATATATATATATATATATATATATATATATATATATATATATATATATATATATATATATATATATATATATATATATACACTTGATTATGGATTTGTCATCTGTCATAAGTAATGGTGGATTTGAGCTTCAGACCTTGTGATGAGTTTTCCATCCAGAAAATAAAAAAATAAAAACTATTTGGAACTTTGGAAGTCAATATGAAATATATATTTTTGAGAAGCCGCCTTCCTTAAGACTGGTCCGCCTCTTCTCAAGCATTATAAAAGATTAGATTTTATGGAAATATTTTCTTTTTATGTAAAGTTAGTGCTCTTCAAATAAATTATTGCATGTCTGATAATCATGGATAAATTCGGTACCAATTTCTGACAGACGCAAATAAATCGGAGTAGAATTTTAATACACACAAATGACGACACTCCTAACTTCTTTGAACCTATCATAGACTTTGGAACCTATGGACTGGCACCTGTCCAACCAAGTTGCCAAATTAAATTATTTTTTTTTTATGATTTGAAGAATAAGCCTGAGAACTGAAACAAATACTTTTCCAGGTCTTGCGTTATTCAAAAGAGATTGTTTGTTGCGTTTTGATTTTTTGAGAGCGGATCTCACCGTCGAGGGGATATACCGTTCTTACAGGCAGACAAAATACTGCCCTTCAGACCAATGAGACCATCACGAGGTCAGAGCGGGTAAAAAACGTCAACATGCAATGAGAGCTCGTGATGCTCTCCTAAAAGAGATTGCTATGAAGCCAGTTGTTTTATTTCGAAAGTCGGCATGCACTGAATAAAGGAAAATCTCTTTTTTAAAAACTGTATTCTTCATAATAGCAATGCTTACCATACACTTTGATAAACTTTAATAAACTTTGGCAAACTTTGATAATAGTCAGAATTATGGATGATTCTACAATATAAAAACTATATACTCTCACTATTTCATCTTTTAGCCTATTATATATATTTCATACGTAGTTTAGTTTTTATTCATAATGGAGAAATTATATTAATTTCTTCATCAAAAGTTAATAAGGTTGTTTTTCACCAAAAGTATTTTGCCATTTTTTCAATGTGGCATCATAGTATATCTTATACCATGGTGGCTTCACTAAAACGCTGCTACTGCGGGCACTGCCATCTTCAGGCACTTAACTCATAAGTTTTTTAACAGCTTAAGTAAAAACCGCGTTTTTAAAAAAGTATTTCAAAATGTAATCATTTTTATATTTTCTCGTAAAACAGACAGTTCAAGCCAATTTCGTGGATGAGTTGAGATATTTTTCTTTTTCCTATAATAATCTTTCAAATAAATCTCCTACTTTACTTCTACCATTCTTAAATATATATATTTGTATATTAAGGAACTTCGAAAACCAACATTCTTCGAAACTAGTCATAGTAAGTGTCCTAAATTATTTAATTGTAACGCTAATTTTGAACCTTTTCTTTCAGGTCAAAAATTTTAAAATTAAACTGATCAAAATTCAGCTGCAGGTTTTTATAACAAATTGCTATGATCTAGTATTTTGACTTTAATCAATTCGTAAAAATATGAAGATCATTGCAATTAAAATCTTAAGAGAGGCACTGAAGGCTGAACTGTGGCTAAATCGCTTAGTGTATTCGCTATTCACAACCTATAAATGTTATTGAAAATCTTTTACTAAAATGTTAAAAATTTAGGAAGGAATCCATTTTTTCTGCCAAAAAGGGTAAAATAAATTTAAAATGGCTTCGTAAATAACAAAGGCTTGTTTTGACAATTTTATGTAGGGCAGAAAGTTTTTCCTATTTTTGTCTTTATTTATTTTCTTGATAAACGTTTTGCAGGAAAAACGATAATATTTGTTCAAAAAATTGCTTAATTAACATGTTAACTTATATGTTTAAATATACAAACAAATAAGGCAACTTTATAGGACGAACCGTGGACGAACCAAAGTTTTTTATATGGTAAACTTAAGACGAACTTCATAAGAAAAAAAGTCGTTAATTTTGAATTTTAGTTTTGCGCAATAGAGGCTTATCCCCGCATATCTATGAATCTCCCATCTCCCTATCCATCTGACCTACTGTATTAGTATATATATATTTATACTGTGGAGCATAATCGGTTCATCAATGGACCATGGGCTAGGGATAGAATTTCCATGAGCCCATCAACATCCAAGTAAGTAATAACATTGATGTATTTTTTAAATATTAAATAACTAAATTAACTATTAATATGTAATGAAAAGTAAACTTTACATCAATAACAGTGATGTAAAGACTAATCTTTTTGAATTTATATGTGATTTTTGTTAATAATTTAGCTTTTTTTAATTCGTTTTCTTATTTTTTTTTTTTAATGTAGATTAAAAAATGCATTTCAAGTTCATAGGGTTCATTAAATCTTTGAAAATCCATTTTCTTAGTTTTACCAAAGTTTACCTTTATTTTTACGTAAATTTTTTTTTTGTTTTATTAAATTTTGGAGTTATAAGCAAATATGATAAATAGTTCCACTAATTTATTTCCAAATGGAAATGAATTAGAGTCCAAGTTTTCTTGCAACTAATTATTGAACCCCTAATTAAGATGAATATTTTAAAGCAAAAGAATCAAAAATCCTAAACTTATGCCTATTTATTTTCTAAAGTCATGTACTATGTATATATTGCATATATACTTAATTTTAAGTGGGTGTAACTTGGAATATTACTTATAAAACCTAAAAAGATTTAGAGAATTTAATGCAAAACAATATTACTAGATTTAGCTATAAAAATTTTGTTACAAAATGTAAGGAAAATTTTATTATACATTTTCATAGTCTACCTGCTTTATAAATTATATAAATTTTACTTATATTGGAATTTAACATATGATATTAATATATTTTATGAAATTAGATTTTTCTTTTATAAATTTCATAAAGTTTAGCTTACTGCATTGCATTTATTACAGAACATATCCTTCTAAATTAACATTACATGATATAAACTAAGAATTAATCGAAGTAAATTAATAGAATATGAAAGATTAAATCTTAGCCATTATTAGACAATAAATTTCTTTTTCAGTTTTACTTTTACTTTTCAGTATAATTATTTCAAACTTTCGCTCATATTATTTTCAAACTAACATTTTAGTTTTATTTATATTGAGATTAATATATTATTGTACTCATTTTGATTCCACCATAAATGGTTATGGATTTAGAATATTTAGCTTTGTTATTTAACTTGGAAACTCGATGGGTTTATTCAGTTTTTGTAAATTTTTATAAATTATACCAGATTTTATATTTTGTATTTTGTATGTTTAGTTAATATTTAGTTTTCATATGGTTAAGCAATTCTTGGTATTTTACCAGATATTAGTAATATAAGAGTTTAAAGATGTTTTATTGCTAATTTTTTTATATGTATTACAGCCTGTAACAGTTTGAAAATGAGTGAGAATGTGAAAATTTTTATTACTGGAGCTTCTGGCTTGCTTGGTAGACAAATATTCGAAGAGGCTACAGCACAGAAATTTACAGTTATTGGCACTGCTTATTCAAGGTAAGTTACCAAATATCTGTGATACCATTTTTTTTTTTTTTAGATTTTACTTGCAGGCGTATATAATCCATTTATTTATATTTAATTTTTTAAATCACAAGAAAAATTTTAACTCTAAAAAAGGATTTAATAATATAACTCCTTGACTGGATAAGCAGTGAGTAATGCTGCTTTTGCTATGAGTTGCATCATTTAATGCACATTATGGTAAGATTGTACAGTATGAAGTGTTTATTATCTTTGTTAATTGATAACCATGACTGGTTAGATATGACTGTTGAATTTATCCTAGATAAGCTTTCTTTTACTTGAAATCAAATTAAGGTAGTCTGACTAGCCGTTTCAATTACGATTTTTAAGGTTGATTGTGAAGTGGTTACCTATTTAATTTTTTAAATGAATGGATTTTTTAAGAACAATGAACCTAATTATTTTATGCCAAACCATGAAAGTGAAATGAAACATTATTGGAATTGACCTTAATACTCTGACATAAAATTTTAAGTACTTCAAAATAATTTATTTAAAGAATAAAAATATAGAATTTATCAATAAGGATAAATTATTACAAAAAAAAAAAAACATTTTTTTTTAATTACTTTTTGTTATAAACAATAAATCTTAAACAAAAGGTTAATAATTATTCAAAGCGATTATCTGCACATGCCATATCTATAATTGGTCACAATCTTTTTGGTCCAACACAGACCATCAAATAATTAAAAGGAACATTGGTTACAAATGATTAATATATATATATATATATATATATATATATATATATATATATATATATATATATATATATATATATATATATATATATATATATATATATATATATATATATATAATCTAAGAACAATGGTAAGAAACCTAAAGACTCACTGATAATAACAACTGGCACACTAAGTGAAATTGTTGTATTAAAAATTTATTTTTGTAAATGTATTTAGGAAATAAACATTATTTAATTTTATAATAATCATATAATGTTTATATAATAGAAAGACAATAGAATGAGTAATTATAATAGTATAATACTATAGAAAATGAAGTATAATAGATTTTTTTAAAAAAAAAATTATCCATTATTAAAAAATTATTTTAGCTACTTTTTTAGAACCTGAGTCAAAACAATTAATCAAATCTTTTTTATTTCAATTTTTTTTTTTTTCTTAAAGGGTTAAGAAGAACTTGATTAAATGTAATTTAACTACTCCTGGAGAAGTTGAGAAATTGATTGAAGAAATTAGGCCAAATTATATAGTTCACGCAGCAGCTGAAAGGTTTCCAGACAAAGTAGAAAAGGACTTTGAAGCCGCAAAGCTTCTCAATGTTGCAACTTCTGGTCGTCTTGCAAAAATAGCAAGTACTTAGTATTTCTTACGTAAGAATCCACTTATATAGATTTTGTACTATATATTTAGTGGTTATATTTTAACTTACTTTATATTCAGTATTTTTTATTATGATATATTTTTATAATTTAACTGTTTAGTGATATTTTTAATTTTAAAACTATATATTATATATATATATATATATATATATATATATATATATATATATATATATATATATATATATATATATATATATATATATATATATATATATATATATATATATGGTAACTAAAAACTATTGAATTAAATTGGAGTTTGGGGAAAATTGACAGTGAGGCCAAAATGTCCCAGTATGCAAGTTAAAGAAAGTTGGGAAAATAGATAAAAAAAAGTTTTGTTCCAGCTTTTGCCATTAAGATTCAGCATCGTCATGAAGTCTGGGTCAGAGAGTTGGTTAGAGAAAAGATGAGGCTGTGTCACAGGTATCTTATTCATTGGAACTCTAGTATGCAACTGGAAACTTCAGAAGAGTATTACCCATTGCAATAAAGATTATATAAGAGGGATTTTGCAACAATTTGATGGGTGGAAAGAGTTAGAGTGGAAGAGTTGAAAATTTGAAAAGACCTTGGCTTCATCTTCTTTAAGAGAGCTGTGAGTGTTTAACCACCTCAGATGTGAGAAGTATATTCATGACAGTGGTGAATGAGGCCCCCTTTAAGAACAAGCAGCTGCGGTGGTTTGAAAAAATTTGAAGGCTCACAACTCCCAACCTTTTGGGGAGGGTTTTATAGTAACATAATTTGATCCTTTCAAGAGAGAACACCAAATAATTTAAGGAATGACAAAGATTTAAGTTATTTTCAAAAGTGTTATTTTGATGTGTGGAAGATTTTCAAGTAGAAAGATGAAAAGACTGATGTTTTGAGACTTGAAAATGATTATGTTTACTCTCTCTTAATTAGAAACCTGAGAAAAATTAGAATTTGCATCACTTCTTTGACTAATAAAACTGTGTTCTTCTTTGAAATGAATTCTTTATGATTTGTTCATAAATTAAACTATTTCACTTAATTTAATTTAAATTTCTTTGATAATTTTCACAAACAAATTAAGAAAATCTTTCAAATTTCTTAACATTGATAAACATATAAAATGTTAACAACGAACATGCTTCTTTTCTTTCTTTTTGTCTTGCAGAAGAACTGGACATGTTCAGTTCTTGCATATACAAAATTTAAATATTGGAAAACTAATATCATGCCTCCAAAAATCCTACACTTTGGAATGTTATCAATCATATTAAACTCGGTCTATCATTTCTGTTGTCAAAACTTTTTTATTTTATTTACTCTGATGATTGTCATCTTCCAAACAAATAAATCCTCACCAAAATTCATTCCACTATTTCTGGGTAGTGGTACAGAAAGAATAATACTACTCCACATTGAATTTTCATAATGAATATCTCTTTAATTGGATATTTATTGATATCAGAGGTTTGGTATAACCTATTTTTAAATAAAAATTTGTAGGATAGTTTTTCAATATGGCTACCAGATTTATACTGTTTTCAAGGAATAAAATTCAACTTTTTTCAAATTATCCTTCAAAATGTCAACAATCCCCTATACTATATATTAACTTGTTTTGACCTGCTTGTGATCACTTTAACTTTTTTGTTTATATATATATATATATATATATATATATATATATATATATAATATATATATATATATATATTATATATATATATATATATATATATATATATATATATATATATATATATATATATATATATATATATATATATATTTCAGAGCAGAGTGGAAGTAAGCTTATTTACATTAGTTCAGATTATGTATTTGATGGAACTTCTCCACCATACAAAGATTCAGACACTCCAAATCCTTTGAACAAATATGGAGAAACCAAATATGAAGGAGAAAAGGCTGTACTGTCAGAAAATTCTGGTAATTGAGTAGAACAGTTTCTTTTAGTTCTTCGGTGTGAATGTTCAAATTGTATGCTTTATATAATTTTATATAATTATATAGTTTTAAATCATTCTGTGTAGACAAGGTCTGTTGTCATTAATGGGTTTCAGTGTAAGATTTTAACACCAAGAACTGATCGCTTGAATATCAGAATTATGTATTTAATATTTAAAAATGTTAATGTTAAAAAAAAAAAATTATTTACTTTTTTGAAAATTTATTATTAATAATAGGCTATCTTATTATTCGAAAGAATATGAGGATATTGGAAAAAAAAATTAAATCCATACATATTTTGTTAAGTTCAAATGTTGAAAATCTACGTCTCATATGTTCGTCCTTAATGCAAAGTTTTTTTTGTTAGGTTTAGGGAATATACAGGCTTTATAAATACTCTCGTAATTGTTTAAAAGAGGACTGTGGAACAGGAATTTTTTTTTTTTTTTTTTTTTTTTTTTTTTTTTTTTGATCGCTCCAAATCTATCTACCATTATATGATTACTCAGCTCTCAATCCATCATTTTAAATCTACTGACTCTGACTCCATCTTTTTAAAACTATTCTCCCCCTCCCCACTTCAGGTATAGCCCCTGTTTATTTTATACTTATGAAATAATTAATTAATTGTGAAATTTATGAAATATGTAATGATATTACGTATTTACTTAAGGCCCAACCCTTCTAAAGCACAGGGCAGCGATGTAATGGAAATGTAAGCCTGTTAACATTTATTTTCAATGATAATTACAAATATGATAAATATTTGATATTAAAAAAAAAAAAAATTCTCTAGCTACAGCTCTGGTTTAAAATATTGATAACATTTAACATTATTATTATTATTATTATTATTATTATTATTATTATTATTATTATCATTTTGTCAGAGGCTCTGATTTTGAGAATTCCCATATTGTATGGACCTGTTGAATCATTAGATGAGAGTGCCGTGTCATGTCTACTACCACTGTTGCTTTCTGAAAAGGAGAAATCGGTTTCAGACTACGAGAAAAGATATCCAAGTCATACTAGGGACATTGCTAGAATTATATGTGATCTTATCAAGGTTAACGAAGAGGTACGAGAATAGAAAATGAGACGTAAATTGTTCATTTTTAATAATAATTACCTGATAGTATGTATGTAAGTTTATTGGGAATATAACTGTAATTAGATATGAGATTTCGTTAATATTTTTAGGTAATATTGTAATAAAATTTGGGATAGATTTAAGAATTTTGTCTTGCAGCAGTATTTAGAAAGTGCCCAAAGGGTTATTTCAATCATATAGTTAACTTTTTTTTGCATATGAATTATATGTTTACATTTACTTCCCTAAATTATGAAGTATTGAAATGTAATGACGTATATTAGCTTTAGACTTAAGGATTAGATACAATTAATACATTTGTTTTATAAAACTTAAGCAAGATTATCTGTTCTTAACAGGGAACCTCCATCAGTGGAATTTATCAGTGGAGTGGTAAAGAACAACTGACGAAGTATGGAATGTTAAAAGCGATGGCTGAAATATTTTCATTGCCTTTTGAACATATTAAACCAGATAGAAATCCTTCACCAGGAGCACCAAGACCCTACGATGCTTTAATGGACAATTCAAAGTTAGAAAACTTGCAGATTAGTCATCACATTGATTTCAAAAGTGGCATAAAAGAATGCCTGAAAAACTGGGTGAAAAAATAATTAATTATATAATATATATATATATATATATATATATATATATATATATATATATATATATATATATATATATATATATATATATATATATATATATATATATATATATATATATATATATATATATATATATATATATATATATATATATATATATATATATATATATATATATATATATATATATATATATAAATCATAGATTCGCTGGTGTTAAATATTTTATACAATATCAGTACCATAATTTTCTTTTACTGATACAGTTTAGCAAGATTTTTTTGAGACTATGTAATAAAATTCAGATTGATAAAGAAATATAAAAATTGATTTTACTTAATTTTTTTTTATTTTTACTTCTACAATAAATTGTAATAAAGTAAGTAAATTATAATCATGAGCAATGAGAAGGCTGACAAAGAAGCCAGACTCGTCTGTTCTCACTGCAAATTATCACAGCACACTCCAGTTATCATCATCCGATTAAATTACTCAACTTTATCTGGGCTTCAATCCCTGCTGGCAGAATTGCTAGGCTGGAGATAGAAGAGAATAGCTTCTATATGCAAAACCAGACATTGATGTGAATGGCATTTTGGCATCCGCCGCAGCAGACATCAGGATATACTCCTTTCACGCCTCTGCATAGGGCATACAAACCTCACTTTCCCTTCCCCATATCTGTTTTGTAACTGGTTCCTACTATCCTTTCATTGAATGTTGAACTCGGACACCCCTCATGCATCCTCTTTTACCAAGTCTAGATTCAATATCATTACAAAAATTCTTCTTACATATCCTTACCGATTGGTTTACATTTGACAACTCTGCTCTTTTCCTTTTCTGTTATGGACTTCAAATTTAACAAATTTAAGATGTGGTCGTATTTGAAATTCTTTTTGGTTCATTGTTGAATCTAGCACTAAAGCTGTCTTTCATCCCGAAATCGCTTCTACCGTTCTGCTTAGATTGTTTCCAAACATTAACTGCCCCTGTATATATATATATATATATATATATATATATATATATATATATATATATATATATATATATATATATATATATATATATATATATATATATATATATATATATATATATATATATATATATATATATATATATATATATATATATATATATATAAAAGCTTCTAAGAAGTGCGATGTTTTGAGGTGCCTTTGGAACTTCTTGCCACCCCACTTTGCTAGCTCTATAAGAACATTGTTCATCTTGTATGGAATATGCCTCACGTATCTGGGGAGGTTCCATACATATTTCAGTCCTTGATAAGGTGGAGTCTAGGGCTTTTCATTTTGTTAACTCCTCTAATCTCATTCAGATTACGATGCTAGTAATGCTAACAAAGAGTTTTTTTTTCTAATCTCTCACACAAAGGGATCGTAATGGTATTAATTTTAAATTCAAATACATCTTTAACTGTTTCATGTAAGTAGATATAAAAAAGTCTTTTCTTTTTATATTCCTTTGTTGCTTCCTAGTATCTTTCCTTTCTTTCTCTCGTGCATACACACAAATCCGAAGATAATTCATCAAATAAATTTGTGAGATTCGAGGGTAAACTTATATGGGTACCTTATTTCCAAAGATTTCTGAATTATTATTTGTTAAATCCACCTCTAGCTTCTAAAGTCTGATTCAAAATTATCTAATTCATTCCTTTATTTTATTTTTCATACTTGTTCTCTGAAATTTCAAATTAAATGTTTGATTTAGTAAAGAAGACCGTCACAAATTTGAAGGGAGCTTCTAGGAATTGAACTTTTATACCCTCATCGCCACAAGAATCTGGCACGTTATAATATACATTATTCAAGCATAACTGCTTTAAATTGGAAATAAGTCTTTGTAAACTTTAAAGTCTGTATTATAGAAACCTTTGTGGCATTATTAGAGATATGAAAATTGGAAAGTTGAGAAATATTATCCCCCTTCGGTAGTTTTACAAGTATTGTCACAAATTAAATTCTTAACTGAGACCCAAATTATTATTTCTACTCGCGTAAACATTATTTTTTTTACTTTTATACTCCAGTTCATAATGTCAATATCAGAACAAAGATTTTTCATGATTTCATTTTTACTGGATTTAACAAGGTAAAATAACGGACAAGATAAATATAACCTACATACCAGAAATATATTTAAAATATATATATATATATATATATATATATATATATATATATATATATATATATATATATATATATATATATATATATATATATATATATATATATATATATATATATATATTACAAAAGGTCCATAATTGTATTTTTCTGGTGTTTGGCTCAAAAGACGTTTAAGTAGGAATTTGCTGCATCATTAAATTATTTCAGCATTAATTGTAATGGTGTCTATGTGTGACATTACGATGTACTTATAAAGTTAATGAATAAATTCTGTCCCATTTAATAAAATATTAGCATGACGGGTTCCATTTATAGAAATTGTTACAGGAACTCTTTAACTAAGCGTTTAGATTTACTCAAACTCCAAGGAGGTGAAAAGGGTAATTTTTTATTGGAATTGAAGGAAGGGTTATTCATTCTCACTCAAGTACACTACATGTTTAAATTTCCCCTCAGCCCCACCCTCCCACCTCCTTATTCACAATATGTTCATCATTTTATCATAAAATGTAATACATGGGCTATGTACTTGTTTTGTGAGAACTCACGTAGAGAAAATGCAATGTTTTGTTTAGTAGTTTTTAATGATTCCTCCACATCTTTACTTACATATATTATATATATATATATATATATTATATATATATATATATATATATATATATATATATATATATATATATATATATATATATATATATATATATATATATATATATATATATATATATATATTTCAAACAAGATTGCCATTGCCTTAATCTTATAGATAGCTTTCTAGGAATCAGATATGAGAGTTTCTCATCCCAAGCCGGACACTTTACCGTATATGCTATCCGTATTTTTTTTATATTTTAATTTAAATTAAAGATCGAAGCTCACAGGCATTGTCCTAATCGAGGAGGGGACCTTTCTAGGCTGTTTGACCTAAGTTCCGCGCTAGGGATCGAACCAGAACCTCCAAACACGTGATTCAGTCATTTTACCGTTATGCCAAGGGAGAGATTCCCTCATCAGGGATCGTTGAGGGACACTTAAACCTTTTTTCAGTCATTTATGGCTGGGAAAGAAACGGACTATTTTTTTTTTTTTCAGGTAAAGATCCTGTTTGTCTTCCTGCTGACGGAAAAGGAAACATGAGTTCAATGTCATTCCAGAGTACTGTAAAATTACTTTGAAAAACTGCTTTTTTTTTATGTAATTTTGATGGTGTAAAATTATATTCATAAATATTGTGTGCGTGTATGTGTGTGTTGAGTGTTGAACTACATGACAAGTTTTGTAGAAATCCAGGACATAAAGAAACTGTACAGTTGTGTATTTGATTCTTAATACCTGTCAGTATTTGTATTTAAAAACATTATTATTATTATTATTATTATTATTATTATTATTATTATTATTATTTAATTTTTTTAAAGAATTTTTAAAGAACGTTTTTTATTATTATTATTATTATTATTATTATTATTATTATTATTATTATTATCATTATTATTATTATTATTAAATAGAATTCAAACTAAAATTTAGAGATTAATTAGTTTAAGTTTTAAATTTTATATTTTGTTAATGATAGTCATAAACAAATTTTATATATATGTGTGTGTGTTTGTTTGTGCATGCGTACGTGCGTATGTGTGCGTGGATAAACAAGTTTTACTTAATTCAATACTAATATATTAAAATCCATTCAGAAATGCTATAATCTTTATGTAAATTAGAATATTTCCATCATTCTGATTTCAGGAAGAATTTATAGTAAAAATTATTTTCAGTTTATTCTGTGTATTTTCAACTCTCTTAACCTGAAGCGAATTTCGTAGATGAGCACAGACACATGCCTTAAAGTGAGGGAGATTAAATTTGACAGGAAACGCAGAAGATTGTAGAGAATTCCACAGAAGAGAAATAGCTGTAAAGAAAGAATTACAACAGTGAGCAAGGAGCTTGATCAATGGCTCCATTGATGGAAATGATTCTTCATTTATATGATGAGATATTAAACTATGAGAGGGAGAAATACACATATAGAAAACACGTATTTTTGATATTATGGGTGACGAAGGAGAATTTGAACTGGAATGGTCCGTAGAGTGGTTTTATAGGCAAAGATTGAGCAAAAATTTTGGTTTATCGAGCTGTCTGGAGAATTAAGGAGAGATGAGGAGGAGGAAGCAAAGTTTAAAGTAGGCAATATTTTTTTTTGCAAAGTAATGATTATAGCTTTTTTTTATTTTCTTTTTATTTATTTTTTTTTTTGACGGAGAAAATTAGTCTTTGGAGTGATGCAGAAAACCTGAACTTCAGAACTTCGAAGATGAGGGTAGTCGCCTTATAGTTACGCGATCTACAGGCTTGACTGACCTTTCCCACATAAGAAATAATCATTCCAAAATGAGTCTATTAAATAATTATAATTACGATCTCAAATTAAAAAGTCCTTCGTTACGCAAGTGAAAGCAGTTCCGCTGCAGTAAACGATTGGAGAGTGAGGACAGGATATAATTATTAGAGATGATTGGAAGGACTTGATCATAAAATATGTTAACAAGATAAAAGATTTAAAAAAAAAAAAAAATCCGAATATTTGATTCAACTCTAAAGTGATTGAAGTACGAGTACAGAGGATCTGCAATAACTACTAAAGGCTGTTATGGACAGAGAACTCGAAAGTGAGTTCGTTCGTTTGGTCAATTGTTTTAGCTAGTGGAATCGAAGGTGATATACATTTAAATCTCCCAAAGAAGAAATGTTGGGGGAAAAAAAAAGTTGAGAGAATGTATTTCATTCTGAAGTTCTAATATTCAAAGAGTAGAATAGTTATTAGAATCAAAATACACAGGACAAGAAAGAGCTGAAACCATACAGTTTAAAATTCAATAGTTTCAAGCGGGAAATACGTACTCGTACAAACAAATATTTGTGTCTATAAGGACGACATCAGATTTTGGAAAAGTGAGAATAGAGAATACTTCATAGGTAGCAAAGTAAGATTTTTGCCACAGAGCTTGAACACTACCTGAGTCTTTTTTAATAATAATCGGTCATGTTTTGCAAAGGAGACTTGTTTAACTGAATTGAAATGTAGATGGTTCACTATAGTGTTAATATGAAAAGTGTCATAGACAGTTCACCAGAACACATCGGCTACACTGTTCTTCAATCATTCAATTTCTAACAACTCTTCGCGAACACTGGATATGAATGACTTCAACATTGTGAATTAATTTTACATTTTTATAGGAGCATTTACAAGTAAAAAGTTAGAAGAGTAAATTTATTGTGTTCACAGTGGTGATGGCATCCGCATCTGCATCTGCGGAGCATCATCAAAATTAACATTCGCATCCGCATCATTCGCACTTTCGAAAAATTCAACATTGGCATCCGCATTTTACGAAAATTCTATATCCTCATCAACAAATGACAAAATATGATATTCGATCCATCACTAATATATATATATATATATATATATATATATATATATATATATATATATATATATATATATATATATATATATATATATATATATATATATATATATATATATATATATATATATATATAATCCATGCAGAGATGAGATTTATGAAAATACTTTTCCATTTTAATTTATTCCCAAAGTTCCAAGTGGGAAAAAGTATCAACGAGTATCTCACTAATATCTTCAGACCCACCCTTCATTTTCCTACACTACCAAACAAAAAATATACTTAAAACTTCCGTATATTGGATCACTTACAACTCAACTTACTAGAAATATTTTTACTATAATTGAGGCTACATTCCCGCAATGCCATTTCATTCTTATAAATTATAACCCTCTCAATTTAAAGCTTCTTCAGACACAAGGAGTCTCACCCAATGCTTTTCAGATCCTCATTAATTTATTTAAGTGTGCCAGCTGTAATGCGGCGTATGTAGGCCAAACTGGTCTACAATTAAAAGTAAGGATTGATAAGCATAGATGAGTTTCCTTTAGTACGAACCTTCCTCTTTGCTCTCCTGTACACTCTGCCATAAAAGTCCATGGATACCCATCCTTTTTATTCTTCTAATTTCTCCATTCTTCAACTTGCATCTCCCTTCATTATCGTAAGATTTTGAAGTTTTATATATAAAAACTCAATGCCCATCTTTAAATGATGAAGCTTCTTCTATTGTCCTTTTCACTCAATGAGGAAGTCCTTTTTCCCAAAATAGTCCAGCCTTTTTATTTTTATTTGTTATTTCAATATTAATATTATTACATTATTTTTTATTATTTTATAGCAATTATTATTATTTTAAATTTCATATACATAGTTAATGAATTGATATTTTGATTGTATTTTAAAATATAAAATTTGTAAAATTTAATTTGTGCTGAAGACGGACCGAGATACGGTGTGAAATGTTCACAGTGTATTAAATGAGTATGTGGAAATCCTTAATACTAGCTTTGATCTTTCTAATTAT
>SEYY01001006.1:129229-131729 GCA_009176605.1 Armadillidium nasatum
TATATATATATATATATATATATATATATATATATTATATATTATATATATATATATATATATATATATATATATTATTATTATTATTCCGTCCTTTTTTTTAAGTATATTTGAACCAGTACTATTTCTAGCATTGTTGTTCTATAGATAATTCTTCACTCTCTCTTCACCTAGTAATTTTTTTTTATTTATTTTTGTTTATATATTTATTTATTACTTTTTTTTCTATTCAGTCTTATATACTTTTGAAAGACCAATCAATTTTGGTTTCAAGTATATTTCAAGATTTTAATATATTATTTAATATATTATTTTTTTCACTCGTATTTAATTCGTGTTTCTTTATCATGAAAGATTTTCTTTTTCTCTCTCTCTCTCTCTCTCTCTTTTTGTAATATATTTTTTTTTCCTTTTTACATCTTTTCCAAGGATAGTGTTCGATGATCTTTCATTTCTTTTATAGTTTTCCAAATATCTTTGTATTATCACATTCTATTTATCATATCTCTCATTTTAAGTCTTTTCCAAATCTAGAAAACATTTAAAAAAAACATATTTTTTTTTTTGCTTTCTTCATTACTAAAAATTTCTCTCTCTCTCTCTCTCTCTCTCTCTCTCTCTCTCTCTCTCTCTCTCTCTCTCTCTCTCTCCTTCCTCCTTCCTCCTCCTCCTCCTCCTCCTCCTCCTTCCTTCTTTTTCTCCCTCTTCCTTCCCTCTTTCTCTCCCTCCCTCTATCTCTCTTTCTCTCTCTCCCTCTCTATCTCTTTTTCCCTTTCACTGTCTCTTTCTCTCTTCAGAATCTATTCTGTGCCATTTTACGTTTAATGGCATGTTGACCTGTAATTTCACTTTTTTTATAGCCCTTACAATTAAACTGTGATAGAAAACAAAACTAGCAAACTCCCATATCGCTATACAGCACTATCTCACAGTCCCCCAAAATGAATTATCAAAATAGTATTTCCTTTTATAGGTATACAACACTTTAAAAGAGTTTCAAAACATTTTTACTTCACCTTTTCTCATTTTTAAATAAATTGTTTTTTTTTTTTTATTTATCATAGTTTCACTGACTTTTTTTTTTTTTTTTTTTTTTTTTTTTTTTTTTTTTTTTTTTTACAGAGAGTGTAGAAACGAATAATTAAATTGCTTTACCGGAAGATCTTTCACCCTATCAGTTGGATAAGGATTTAGTCTGCCCTCTACTGTCCTCCTAGAACATTGTAGAATATTACATATTTCGGCGCCTTTCTATCCAATGGTAATCCTTGAGTTTTACATTCCAAGGAAGGGTTTACACCTTCGATATAATACGAGTTTCTCCCATTTAAACAACTTCTGACATCCTTCCTTCAGGTTTTCCTATGAAGGAGCTCCTCGGGGCTTTGAGTCCTTTTGAAGGCATAGTATAAGTATTACTATAAGTATTAGTATAAGTATTACTATAGGTATAAGTATACTATAAGCATTACTTATACTATGATGAAGGGCCTGGTTGGTAGCCCTGTGGTCCAGTAGCCTTTCTCACATGATCTAATATATTATATATATATATATATATATATATATATATATATATATATATATATATATATATATATATATATATATATTATATATATATATATATATTATTTATATATTTTTTTTTTTTTTTTTTTTTTTTTTTTTTTTTTTTTTTTTTTTTTTTTTTTTTTTTTTTTTTTTTTTTTTTTATAAGGATTTTTTTAAAAAAATCCATTGGGATACTCACATAGAATATTAGAAATTATGGGTGTATATGGCAGACCATAACAATAGAGAATTCACATTAATAGCTTTCGAATAATGGCCTTTGACCTAACCATAATTGCCTTACACACACACTTATATATTATATATATATATATATATATATATATATATATATATTATATATATATATATATATATATATATATATAAATTAGTCTCATATTTCCTCCTTTTCATTCTTGAACATTAAAAATCTGTAACACATTCCTGTCACATTTATCCTGGCTTTTCTAGACAGTTTTTTTCTCTTTAATGGGTAGTGAACAGGGACATCTCGGCTCTTAATTCGAAGATTATGTTTTAAATATTATCTCTTTGTGAAGAGTAAGAAATCCTAAAATAGGTGTGTTTGTAATCAAGGTTTGCTTAGAAGGATCCACTGAAATCCTAAAGTTTTGAGTGGAGCAAGAATTAAGACAATTTTTTTTTTTTTTTGAGGAACCGAAAGCGGAGTCAGATAATAATAATAATAATAATAATAATAATAATAATAATAATAATAATAATAATAATAATAATAATAATAAACGGTTTTTTGCACAAAAATAAAGGGGTTCCGAACAGGAACCAGAGATTACGAATTTTTAAAATGGCGGAACTTGAACTAAAACAAGTGACGGCAAAAAAATAAATAAATAAATAAATAAATGAAAAGAAAATTAAAAAATTCCAGCTCCACTATTAATAAATAAATAAATAAAATCAA